>JASDQU010240562.1:91510-108172 GCA_032191745.1 Picea mariana | reverse complement strand
ATTATGGATTGGCCCCATTTGAATTGCACCATCATGTAGAGTTAAGTTCATTGATCATTTTGTTATTAAATTCCATGAAGCATGGTTGTCGATAATGTTTAATAACCCCTGCAAACTAAAATACATCATAACCATGGTTCATGAACATACAATTGTATTCTCTCCTACCACATCTTTTGGATGACACATTTATGCTACTACATTTCTACACTCTCTTTGATATTATAGTTATGGTTCATATCTTTCGCTTTATGGGGCTTCTTCCTTGGTCCACTCCTTCATTAATTAATTGAAGGTGTGTAGAGAAGTTTTATTGGTTTGATTGAGTTTAGGTTGTGCATATGACCTAGTACATAAAGGCTTTTACTTGAGTACACTTTGTTGAGGGCTCCTTGATGCAATGATTCCAAAATATTATTATTTTGATATTGCAAAGATTGTTGGTGTATATTTATTGTAACATCAACAACAAGGATATTGTGCGAATAAGAAAAAATACTGGATACACAAAGAATTCCCAATTCTTCATCCACCACTCATGTTGTGATAATAAACACATTGTATCACCCACTAATTGTGCGTGAAGTATGGAATCTTTACTCCCCCTTCCCCTCTCAAAATTTCAAGGATTTACAAATAGCTACCAATCCCCCAAGAAAATCATTTATTCATTGTACCTACACCAACCAAAGAAAATAAGCAAATTAAGAAAATAACATTTGTCGTTTCCCCACAAAAAAGTACTAAAGTAGTAAAACTTTGGAAACCTTTCTATACTTTTGGTTGATTTTCTTTGAAGTAGGAATTGTAGTGTATCTCCTAGCAACACCAATACATGCAATTTATTCACTTTGTATATGATACATGGAATGGATTTTCAAGTCCTATGTGTTAGAATAAAAGAGATGTGCTCATTTTTCCATAGACAATATAGAAATATTGTCACCCAACCACAAGAATGAAGCCACCCCTAAGCACCTTTAACCTTGACAGACAGAATAATTCCAGAAGCAAACCTTAAAACCAATATCCAACCAAGATAGTGTATCTCTCTCCAAGGCTAGTGTACCAAGTAAATAATCCAAGCCATAACCAATGTAGAAAGTCCAAACCATAACCAAAAGCCAAAATCCCAGTTGCAGTAGTTAAAACTGCACTCCCTCTCCAAACCTTGTGCACCACTAGTCTGTGTGAGTTGTGAGAGTGTGAATGACAAATGAGCTCTAGTGCCCTCTTATTTATAGTCTTCCAAGTGACCTAACTGGGCTGACTTGTACTTCTGGAGGATAATAATTTAATATAAATTATTATCTTGAGTCGACTTGTCTTCTAAGGTTATTTCCTAACCTTCTAGGGTTTCTCTTGCTTACCAGAATATTGTAGTCTCATCAAAGGTTACAAGTAGAGGTTAATACCTCCTGCATCTACCATAATATCAACACTCCATCCTAGCTAGGGAGATATTAAAGGAAATGGTCTTGAGCACAACCAGACCATTCCATTGGTAACATCATCATAGCCACACAAACTATCTTATGATCATGTAGATCAACTCATGATAAACATCACCACTATCAGTAGCATCTAATAGCATCAACTACATCATCTCTCGAAGCCATACTCCATCTGAGTAATCGAGCATGATGCTTTAAATAAGTCACTCACTCCACAGGGTGATACAAGGACCATTCTTCTAATCCAGACATATGTCCTAGAAGAATGATTGTCCCAACAGATGTTGAAAGCCACACCATGGGCTACAAAGACCATTTCTACAGTAATGTCAGTCTCAGATTATTTTCTAATCTGGTCATATGTACCATAGAGATCCATCTCTACCCATATTCCTTAGAAAATATCAGTCCTGTATCAACCACCCTAAATGGGGTGTCATGTCCTTAGGGGGCAGACTATTCAACCTGATCGGGCCAATAACTGTGCCTCGGGAGAATATCGATCCTAAACCATTTTCCTAATCGGGCCACAACCTGTGCCTTAGGAAAATACCATTCCATGATACGTCAAAAATCTGTCAACTTGGACCATTCTCCATGGGGAGAATGTCTGTACACCAGCACACTAACTATCCATCTAGTTGGCAATCATCTCCAACACTGGTGGTAGTCTCCATGGCAATCAGAACAATTCCATCCAATAGAACACAGCTGTGTCTATCCATAGTAGTACACAACTACTACCCAATGGTATGCAACCACTCCTAGTAGCACAAGACTACTAACCAGTGACACATAGTCACTATCAGTGGAGCACATCCACCACCGTAGTATACAACTATTGTCCAGAGACATATAGTCTCCACAACAATGATATCATCTGATATCAACATGTATAAACAATATTATGATACAAACTGATTTATCTGGGCCATTCCTCCACTCACATCTGTGAGATCTGGAAGAGCATTTGCCCTTGAAAAGTAAAAACATCGGCCATGGGCTATTTGGACTATTCTTCCCAAGCATAGAGGAATAATTGTCCATGATTTCTCAACCTGGACCATTCACATAATTGGGCCATTCCTCCGACACTAATCAAAGTGCAACCTAGAGAGAATGAGTCTACCCTAGGGAATGCTTGTCCCTGATTGCTGAACTTGGACCATTCACCTAACTGGGCCATTCTTCCGGCACTAATCACAGTGCAACTTGGAGAGAATGAGTCTGCTCTAGGGAATGAATCTCTGAACCATTTCCTAATGGAAATGACTATCCTGTACCAACTTCCTATAACAAACCATTCTTCGAAACTTCTCACAATTGTGAAATTTGAAAGAATGACAACCCGGAAAGGCAGACCATTATGCTTGACCACTACTCAGAGTGACTTCCAAGAAGAATGATTGTCCTAGACCATTTCCCCACAACGACGATAAGGGGAATCATTGTTTATGGTACATCAACAATCTATCGGACCATTTTCATTTGGAAAATGAATGTCCAATATGGACCATTTTTAGAACTGGAAAATGCTCGTTCGTCTGAAATCTTGGGCCACTTTCCGGACTTGAAGGTGATTGCCCAAATTGAACCATTTTTTGAACTCGAAAATGACTGCCCATAAATCAATAACATATTAGTGCTCCCTCCCAACCTAGGTGATCCAGATTATTTTCGGCACGAAATAAGAGCGGAGATATAATAAAGCAATGTAAAGAGATATCTCATATATCCAATAATATACCAGAAATGTATCAGAAATGCAACCATAAACACAGAGATACAGTAATACACAATTTTCTATTAATGAACGAAAATGTACAAAGACTGTAAAAATACAGAGTGAAAGACTCGCTAGAATGGTGACAACTTATCTTTGAGAAGAGACATGTCTTCTACTCGCATTCACAAGAAGATGATTTTACAATGAGGCTCCAAAGACTTTGTTATCATCAATAAAATTCAAAACCCTAACCTCGGAAGATGAAAAGCCAATAGTTTTGTGAACCCCATTTTGGGTAGTTTGGTGTATCAATTTCCTGGGGGCGTAACTTTGGCATACAATCTTTGTTTGAGGCGCACGATAGCTCATTGGAAATGTATCGTCGAGGAGATTCATTTTGGGGGCTCAATCAGAGCCTTCGACTATCATTGAGAAGCTTTATCCCAAAAATACTTCATTTAGGCCCTCAAAATGGCCCTGGAAGTTAAAAACTACTAAAAATAGTAAATTACCAAAATTGCCAGAAACATGTTTTGAGCCAGTTAGAAAAGAAGGGTGGCCACCGATATCCACCTAGATCAATCCTCCCTACTTATGAAGAACTAGTCTCCATTGCGTTGTGTGCCTGGGGGAGAGGGAAAAGCGTTTGTTGAATCTACATCTTGATGCGTTGCTTGCCTTGTTGGAGAAGTTGCACTGCTTAGCTTGTTGAAGGTTGTCACAAACTTGTGATTGCAAGGGTTGAACCTTTTTAACCAGTTTGGCTACATGAGATGCCTGTGTGCAGAATGAATCTTTACACTTTTCTGCAATCTTGTCGACCAACTTTTGTTGGATAG
The DNA here is from genome assembly GCA_032191745.1 of Picea mariana. Lineage (NCBI taxonomy): Eukaryota > Viridiplantae > Streptophyta > Pinopsida > Pinales > Pinaceae > Picea > Picea mariana. Next base: position 104,153 of record JASDQU010240562.1, on the reverse strand, counting down.
AAGGTGCTTGGACTAAGGTTGTAGTGGTGTTCTTTTGTTCACGCTTTGAAAAGACTGTGAAGAGGCTTAATATTGTAGTATGAGATACTACCTTGCGACACTATTTAGGTGGGACAATAGTCATAATTACCTCTGGTATCCTATAGAGATGACCCCCCAGAGTAATAATGACACTATGGGGTCGAGACTCATAAATAGCATGGCACTTCCACATATATGGCTGGCCCAAGAGAACAACAAAGACATCCAGGGAGGAAACATCACATAATACCTTGTCCTTGAAGGGTTGGATGTCATATGACAATCGACACTGCTGGCTGACACAAAGATCTCGTCCTTGGCGAAGCCAGCCGATGTTGTATGGCTGCGGGTGTGGTGTTGTCGACAATCCCAACTATTTGACGACCTCTGGTGAGATGAGGTTCTTCTGGCTTCGGCTATCAACAATAAAATGCAGTGGAGTCCCCTCCACCCACATCTGTGAATGAAAAAGGTGCTCCCCCTCTTCAGAATCTGTTGGTTCTTCTTGTTGAATTGTTGTGGTTGCGACAATAGTAGTGAGGTCTGCATCGATGATCTGTCTTCTATCAATATTTTCATAATCAAATTATGAATCAAGGTTCAGCTCCTTGTCTTTTATCTCGACCATGAATGACTATTTTGAGTGACATTCATCGGTGTTGTGCCAAGGGATTTTGTGGAAATCACACCATTTTCCAGTGTCCTTCTTCGTCTTTCTATGACCCTTCTTTTCATGTGGCTTGGACTGGTTTTCAAGATGCTGTTTGTTAGGGCCATCTTTATCATACTTTATTTTTTGCGGATTTGCAGACCCGAGCTCCCGTTTGTTCCGGTGCTTAAACTTCTTCTCGATTTTAACAACATATCGATAAGCATAATCGAGTGATGAGATGTCCAGAAAATCCATTTCAGTTTGGATGTATCTGTGTAGAGCCCCACGGTATTTCAGAACCAAATGTTGTTCGTAGTCTTTGATACCTAGCTTGGTGCACATGGTATGGAAGGTATTGGTGAACTCCGAAACTGCTTCTCCCCTTTCTTTCCATAGTGTGTTCCATCTCATGTACTGGTCCTCATAGTTTCCAACAGGGTAATATTGTTCCTTTACCGCATCCACAAAAAAATTTCAAGTGGGCTCGGCCCCATATATTTCAAACTCTTTTGTGGAACTTTGCTCCCAGTACATTTCCCACCAATGTTTGACATGGGGGAGAGCCTTAAGGAGTGTGAAGGTGATCTTTTCCCTGTCGGAGAAATTACGAACAAATAAATAACCTTCTAGCAGATTTTACCATTTTTCTAAGGCATCTGCATCTATCCATCCTTCAAATATGGGAATATCAAAATTAACTTATACCTTGAAAGGCGAGTGATCTGAACCCGGGGGGTGATAAGTTTCCAATAATTGGTTGATTCTGTCACACCTTCAAAAGGATCAGTTATAGATTGTTTTACTTGAGCGATTTGCAATTAAAGGTAAAGTTGAAGTCTTATGATCTTGAATCCAAATTGAATTAAAGTCTCTGTAGATTCCTTATGTATTATATGTCATGCTTGCATTTACCAATCTATGTGCGGAATTCATGAAAGTAAACATAAGGACAAAATACACATAAGAGATATGACACTTCCCATGATAACGGAGTTCACCCGATGTGGGCTACGTCTCCGAGTCATGCTCCAAATCCTGACCGCTTTATTCTCTTCGCTGTAATGATGTCTCTCCTTCACAATTTGTAAGGCCAAAGTCCTTTTTCGGTGACGACAACAAGAGATCAGAATGTGATCAAGAATGTATACAAGCTTCACAAGTTCTCATGCTCATGAGGCATCCATGATGCTGACATGGACATCATTCCCACATACTCAATACATAAAAAGAGGAAGAATAAAATATGACCCCCATCATCATGGAGCCATAAAGTGCCTTAGATCTACTGCTCAGATCCAAGCACAAATATGCATCCCATACATAGATCCCAAAACCATGAGATTTAGAACTACTTCATTGGCCACTTATCATGCAAGTGCCACAATTTCTCTATTACATGTAACTGATTGGTTTTTATATGGAAGAAGAGAAGAAAAGAAAAGATAGAAGGAATAAGTTGATCTTCCTGCCTTGTTGTAGCCTCTCCATGCTCCTTCAGACCTGTAACACGCATATTATGCTGCAACATTTAATGACAAAAAAACATAATGAAAAGCATGCTTACATTGGCTTCTCCAGAGCTTAACTTGTTGATCTGAAGCTCTGTTGCAAAAACAAACCTTGCCATTGGTTTCACGTCGCTAAATTACCTAAAAACGACTATCAATCATCTCCATCGGACACAATCACCTTTAGGCCCTTTCTAGACCTCTTGCCTCCATTCATGTGAAATTCTGGGCAATTAATGCATTGTTTGCATTGAAATCCATGCCACTATACGGCCTGGGCGTGCTTCCCTGTGCACTGGCAGAGTTCATCACTTAAGTAAAAAGAAGGGTGAAATTACCCATGAGCCAGTTTAACCGAATTGGTCGGCGGAGGCTAAGATAAGGCGTTAGTTTAGAGGTCACGGGGTCAAATTCATTGGCCTCCTTTTTTTGCATGCTTCCCAATGCACTGCTAAAGTCGAGGAATCTCTGCCAGATTTGGCGGAGTGTAGTTTAAACTAAAATTTTGAAATTTCTGGCATGCACCCTCATTGGGAATTTGTTGTCTGCCACGTGGCAGCCTATGATTGGGCCATGTGGCAGCCACCCATTGGCCCTGCTGACCGAGCCTGCCATGTCACCTGTACGGACTGCCACGTCAGTTGTACAGACTGCCACATTAGCTTCCACGTCAACTATACAGACTGCCACATCAACTGTACAGACGACCACATCATCTGCCACATCACTGTACGGACTTTCCACGTCAGCTATACGGACTACCATGTGGCACGATCTGATTGGTCCATGGATCGACGTGAAAATGCCAAAAATGGGTGACATGTGGCAGCCTCTGGTGCTGCCATGTCATCATGTTGACATCAACATGCCACGTGTCACCTTCTTGCTCCTTCCATGTGTGTTGTATGGATGCTGATGTCATCTGTACGAATGATGACGTCAGCAGTACATATGCTGACTCATCCCCTGATGACTGGGCTAGGTTGACCAAACTTTGACCACAAATATATTTCAATTCGTAACTCTATTTGATGAGCCATTTGCATCGTTGGAAATCTTGCGATGCGTTCTTCGTGATCATGTCATTTTCATGGATTTTGGGGAAATTTGAATTTTTCCCTTTCTCTGCCATTTTGAGCCTCCTGGGACACTTCTGAAACTTCCGTGATGTTCCCTAGATCTATCCAGATCATTGAGGTACTTCCAAAGTGGCCACTTGATGAAGACACGCCTGTTGTTATCGACATACGTTGAAGGATGTGGGCAAAATTCTCCATGATTTTGTCCCTCTATCGCGTGAGAGCTTGCTTAAGCAACAGATTAATAGAATCGTCTGCTCTATCGTTTTTCTTTTCTTCCGCCATGGAGGATTTCTTGGATGTGCAAGAGCGATTGTCTTCAAGAGAGACAAACTCGAGACCCAACTTGCTATACTCGGACCTCATCGGGGACATGCATTTGAAAAACGACCAAGAACAGCCTGCTCTAATACCACTCATCTAGATTATTTTCGGCACGAAATGAGAGCAGAGATATAATAAAGCAATGTACAGAGATATCTCAGATATCCAATAATATACCAGAAATGTATCAGAGATGCAACCATAAACACAGAGATAAAATAATACACAATTTTCTATTAATGAGCGAAAATGTACAAAGACTGTAAAAATACAAAGTGAAAGACTCGCTAGAATGGTGGCAACTTATCTCTGAGAAGAGATGTGTCTGCTACTTGCATTCTCAAGAAGATGATTTTACAATGAGGCTCCAAAGACCTTTTTATCATAAAGAAAATCCAAAACCCTAACCCTGGAAGATGAAAAGCCAATAGTTTTGTGGACCCCGTTTTGGGTAGTTTGGTGTATCAACTTCCTGGGGGAGTAACTTTAGTATATGATCTCTGTTTGGGGTGCACGATAGCTCATTGGAAAGGTATCGTCGAGAAGATTCATTTTTGGGGCTCAATCAAAACCTTCGGCTATCATTGAAAAGTTCAATCCCGAAAAACCTTCATTTAGGCCCTCAAAATAGCCCCAGAAGTTAAAAACTACTAAAAATAGTAAATTACCAAAATTGCCAGAAAACTGTTTTGAGCTAGTTGGAAAAGGTGGGTGGCCATCGATATCCATCTAGATCACTGGGAGTAATCTCTTCCTTTTCCAATAAGGAATTCATCTCCACGAGTACCATCTTGTAACTTAAGTACACAAACTTTTCATCTTGGACAAAGGCTTTTCCAAAATATCTGTTATCTGCTCATCTGTGAAGATATACTGGAGAACCACTTCTCCCCTCTAGACTCTATCATGGAGAAAATAATACTCGATCTCAATGTGCTTCGACCTATCATTGAACGCCAGGTTCTCTGAAAGCACGACACAACTTTGATTATCACAATATATCACGGTTGAATCCAACACCTAATCAAACAGTCTAAAAACCAACTTACGGAGCCACATTGCTTCCATACAAGCATCACAAGCTGCAATATATTATGCTTCTCTAGTTTTGAGTGTAACCATACTTTTGTTTCCTACTAGTCCATGACATTGTGGAAAAGCTCAAACTGAAACATATCCAAGTACTACTTCTTCTATCATCTGCACTCCCCGCCCAATATGAATCGATAAATTTATGCAATTGTATATCATAACTCAAACATCCCACAATGAAAATATCCATCTGATTATTCTCCAAATACATTAACAAGCCAATCAATTTGTCGATACATAGACGGGTCTACTAGATCATAGTCTCTGAACTTCTTCTGATCCATCATCATGGGAGTTTTCCATTTGCAATCCATCATCCCGGGCTTCTGAAGAACCATTTCAATATACTTCCTCTGTCATAGGAAGTTTTCACCATGCTTCTGCTATACATGAGAGGCTCTACACCAAGTTTGCTTGAATCCATACAAGGTATTTTTCCATTTGCATACAAGGGTCTCTTTCTGGTATACCTCAAAACCTTAAGGCTGCTCTACATATGTTTCTTGTTCAATTACTCTGTTGAGAAGAACAATCTTTACATTCATCTAATGTAAACTCCAACCCATGGATACTGTAGGAGATATAATGGCTCAGGTAGAGGTATGTCTGGTTATTGGAACAAGTTGTCATCATATTCTTCTCCCTCCTTCTGGGAGAACCCTCTAGCCTTGAGTCTCGTCTTGTATCTATCAATGCTTAAGTCTTTTTCACAATTTCTCACATACATTGTTCTTCATCACAACTTCCTTCCATTCCTTCTCCTTGACTGCTTCTAGTGGGTTCAAACTTGGTTCAATTGGTTGTTCTGACCTTTCTTTCTTTCTTGAAATCTTCATGTTCTTCCTCATGTTTCTCTTCAATGTTGGAGTCCATGGAATCTTCTATAGATTACATGTCCTTCTTTCATGAAGGCTCCAACTTTTTCCTACCGCCATAGGAACATAAAAGTCGATGGACAACCAAGGATATTCAAGGATTCTTTTCGAAGAAGACTTCTTCTGGAGTCAAACTGAACACATGTTTCTTATCATGGATGCTACTTCCAATGAAGAACATGGATAGATACTTCATAGTCTTTACATATTCTTCTTCAATGGATCATATTGTTGGGGATAAGCTCCCTCCTAATCCCAGCTTCGTTCCTGAATGACCAATATACATGCTCTTCTTTTGGAATTACGTGATCAACTCCCTCCCTCTGAGAGAGTCCATGCTTTTGTCTGTTGCATCTCTCTTTTCTTTTTTCAAAGTGTCACAAGCCTGTTATGGTTTCCTTTTGATTCCTGACTTCCTTCGAGTCTAACTTCTCTTAGTCTCCTTAAGTTTGTTTCTATCTGTTTTGATTGCTTCCCATCTGGAAGTTGTGTCATCTTTATAAACTTCTTCTATGATAGATTCCACAAAGATTGTTCATCAAACATATTTCACAAGGGTACCTGCCCGAAACAAAAACAACAAGAGAAAAAAAGAAATATCAATCTAGAGGAGATGTTAGTTCATCTTGAGAACAAGTATAATAAGCATCTATATCAATAGTATTCATATGCAGTCAAGTATTCATTGCACCTAGCAATAATATAATCTTTCAAAGATTTCTTTCACAATTTGTAATGCAACAACTATCACCCTTGATATATATAAATTTTAACAATTTAATCAAACATGGAACCTGAAGCCTCACTTGCTATGGAGGGTGCGCTTGTTCTTCTGAATGCACTGAATCCAAGATTACAACTTGAACAAGATCTCTAGTACTTTCCCTACAAACACACTCATGTTTTGCTAGATGATATAAATCAGATAGCATATACAAGTGCATACCTTTGAAACCTTGTAGCATCATCTAGCTTGTCTTCCAATCTAAAACTAGATACCATCTTGACAAGAAGAGATTAAAAACTCAATCAAAAGATTCAATGATTAGAACAAGCTAGAAACTCTAAAATTTCAACTTTGACCACAAATCAATTCCACCAAAAGTCAACCTTTGACTTTGACCAAAAATTCAAACCTAATGTTTTTGCTAGCTGAGGGTACCAAGAGGTGCATTAGGCTATGGCGCACTAGGATGTCAAGGAATTAGGTCAAGTGATTTACTAGGAATTAGGTCAAATACTTTACCAGAAGTGCTCGAACACAAAGGTTAGGGTTTGTTGTAGCTGCATAATCAGAAAACCTAGTTGCAGATGTAACTGGTGCCACAACGAGCTTAAAAAATAACTTCCCAATCTATCTTCTAGTGGTTAGACTGTCTGAAGATAGTGTGGGTCCATAACCTGTTAGAATAAAAGAGATGTGCTCATTTTTCCATAGACAATATAACAATATTTTCACCCAACCATAGACACGAAGCCACCCCCGAGCACCTTTAACCTTGATAGACATAATAATTCCAGAAGAAAACCTTAAAACCAATAGCCAACAAAGATAGTGTATCTCTCTCCAAGGCTAGTGTACCAAGCAAAGAATCCAAACCATAACCAAGGCAGAAAGTCCAAACCATAACCAAAAGCCAAAATCCCAGTTGCAGTAGCTGCAGCTGCACTCCCTCTCCAAAACTTATGCACCACTAGTCTGTGTGAGCTGTGAGAGTGTGAATGACAAATGAGCTCTAGCACCCTCTTATTTATAGTCTTCCAAGTGACCTAGATGGGTCGACTTGTACTTCTAGAGGATAATAATTTAATATAAATTATTCTCTTGAGCCGACTTATCTTCTAAAGTTATTTCCTAACCTTCTAGGGTTTCTCTTGTTTCATGAATATTCTAGTCTCGTTAAAGGTTATATGCAGAGGTTAATACCTCCCACATCTACCATAATATCAACAATATGCATACCACATCTAAATGTTAAAGAATGGATAAAAATTATGACAATGCTTACACTCAATAACCATAATCCCTCACAACAAATCAATTTGTTTCCATAATAGCACATAATGTCCTAGTTTTGGAGAAAATTTTCTCTTCATATCAAACAAATTTACACATACCTCATACATGAGTGGGGATTGAGATGAAATTTCCTATAAATTATAGAAGAAAATGACAGGATTTACTCATATTACATTATCAAAGACAAATTGTTCTTAGATTAGAAAAAATCTGACAAGTAAGTAACCATAAGGTTTTCCTTTTAACCAAAGATATCACAACATTCCTATGAAAGACAACTAATATGAAAACTACAATAACAAAGACATCGTAACAAATTCAACAAAACATCCATGGCCAAGAATTCAATGAAATGGACAAGAAAAACTAAATTTGAAATTTGAGTCTTCTTCAACTATATTAGAAATTCTTGTTAAATATTAATTTCTAAGCAAAAGTTCCTTTCACTCTTGAAATTTAAAATGTAGTTCTGGCCAACAAAAAAAATTTTCCAATGTAAATAAAAAGCTTAATCTTCCAATGTAAATAAAAAGCTTAATTTTCCAATGTATTGAATTCCTATAATGAATAGGAATATGGACCTAAAGTCATGAATAGAATGAAGCCATAAACAAATGTATTTCAATTCTCGTTCCCATGAAGTAATTGCATTTCTCAAGGTTATTAGGTACAATTTTTAATCATTATTATATTAATTGCATTTCTCATGGTTATTGGGTACAATTTATAATCACTATTATACATTAAACCCCATGGAGCGTAGAGTTTGTGCCTCAACAACATAAATTGATTCTAATTGGATAATCACAAAAGATGAGTATAACATTTACCATTTTCCAAATTTGCCCCACATGTAAAAAAACAAGTTTGAACAATATTTATGAGAAGCAAAGAAGCAAGATCTGTATAATTTCTATGGAATTGCTTATTTCTGACTGTTTTGTTACATAGAAAGAAGAATACAACTTAAACCAAGTACATGGACCTTTTCTAATGACACTAACAAATAACAATACACCAAGACAATGAAGTAGAAATTCTAATTTTCAACTCCACTATCTTGAGTATCTGGACCAATTAGGAAGGACGTCAACCTTCCTTAGAAGGCACACAGCAAGTTCGAGTCGTTCGCAACAAGCAAGAAAAAAAATAGAATGATACTATGTTAGTTTTTGTCAGCGTCAATCAATCCTCTTGTAATAAAGCATCTGCCAGGCTAAGTAAGAATGGCGATGTCTACTTTTGTTATTTCATAATTAGTATGTGGGATTTTTCCCTTGCGAATCTAATCATGCAGGGAATAAAAGCGGCATGTTACCGTTGTAGTTTTGGTATTGTGAGTTTAAGAAGACATTGGAAAAGCTAATACAATGAGGAAGTTTTTGTGTAGCCCAGATTCTCTATTTCTATTTTTGTGTAGCCTGCGTTCTCATGCCCTCACACCCAGATCAATTGGTATCAGAGCGTGTTCGGTCCGTGGGACCAAAAACTTCATCCACCAGGTTCAAATTTTTTTTATGCCGAGAGAAGAAAAACGTGAGGGCCATTTTCGCGTTCCTGTTCAATAGGGTGAAAAGAACGTGAGGGTCGTTTTCGTGTTGCTGTTCAGGAGGGTGAAAAACGTGAGGGTCGTTTTTGTGTTGTTGTTTAGGAGGGAGAAAATGTTAAATATAATGTAACCTCAACAGGCTGACTATACACTGCCAGCTGTCTTGGCCAGCTGTACTTTCTATTCTTGTTTTGCTTGAGCCTATTTAACTCAACTATTTCCCTTTGCATAGTACTTACTTCAAAACATCTTCATGTACTCGTTTTGTACTCTTCTTCTTATATTCTAATATACTGTTTTCTGTTCTATTCTTTCTCTTTGCATTTCTTGCTTCACAATTTATCATGGTATTAGAGCTTCAACAGTAAGCCTCTTCACACAAGCTGGAGAGCAACACGATCCTCAAATAGCGCAGAGCTTACATGGATCTTGAGAGCACGCGACACAGTCTTTTTCACAAGGATTGGAGAGCTGTCTGTTCATACTCTCAAAAGATCCTTGCAAGAAGCTCACGCGAGGAAGCAGAGCGCTATACACTCAAAATCTTGAGGAAGCGAAGACTGCAGATGGAGAAACAGTAAAGATTCTTGCAAAATTTTCAAATTCGTAAAAGATTCACGAAGAAGAGCTACAGGACGCAGGAGCATTTGAAGAACTCGAAGAATTCACTCAAATTCGTTAAAGATTCCTGCAGAAGGCATAATCGTTTAAAGATTTACGGGAATTCTCTCAAATCCATCAAAGATTGCAACAGACAACACTAAGCTTCAAAGAACTCATGAAATTCTTCCAAATCTTTGAAAGAATCACGAATTTTTCTTCCGCAGGAGAAAAATCCTTCAAACACAGCAAAGATCGCGTCAGAGGAGCAAAGAATAGCCAGAACAGCAGTAAGATCCGTCCTCTGAAAAAAATATGAGGCAGAAATCCAGTTCAGAAGGGACGAGGAGAGCATGGAAAAGGAAAAAGAATTTCATCCGTTAGATCTTGCGCAGAGGACTGATAGCCGTTGGATCTGCGAGAAAGTGCACGAGGTTTAGTCCTCTGGAGTGCACAGGAGAAATTTCGACTTGTGAAGTCGCGAAATCCCGAAATCATCTGGACCGTCCATCAAGAGACACGTGGCAACATCTCGGCATTTCACTGATTCGCAAGGTGTAAAGGTCAGAAGACAGCTGTGAGAATTCGCGAATTGTAAAATCACGAGTTATTCTGGACCGTTGGATCGAGATAGATTGTGAGTCGTCGATCTGATCCGATCGCAAAATCGGGGATCGGGAGTTGGACGAGCGAAGGAGACTGCTCTCCAAAACCCCGATATGTGAAATCCCTACATCACCTATCGCGAAATCCTGAGAGGAGTGTGAGCCGTCCATATCAGAGGACAAGTGGCAGCAGATCCAAGTGCCATCATTTTGACACTTCGGAGTTCGGGATATCAGAGGTCTTATTGACGAAAGGTCGCGACACTCCACGGCGAAAGTCTCGAAATCCCAAAAAGATCATAGCCGTCCATTCGTTCGGACACGTGGTGGAGATCGAGGAAACCGTCGGCATCTCGGCTACCGGGGTTTCAACTTGACAGAGGATTTGGAGTCGCAAGTCGTGAAATCGCGAAACGACGAGGACCGTCTATCTTAAGGGGACGCGTGGCAACAATCTAGGCCTTCAGGGAAAGTCCCGAAAGGAAAGGGCCATCAGCATTTCGGAGATCGGGCAATCGAGAAGCCAGAGGTTCTCGACTTTGGGAAACAGGAAGTCCCAAAACCCAAAATCGCGAACTCAAGAGTCACAAAATACCGATACGCAAATGTCCAAAATAATCTGAGTCCTTGATCTCAAATCAACGAGGATCATTGATCCTTGAAGCCAATTCGGCATTTCGGTAAATCAGAGATCGGGGAATCGAGGAGTCATAAAAGCTCGCTAATAGGGTTTGCGAAGTTGCGAAACCCAGAATCACGAAATCCCGAAAGGATCTGGACTGTCAAATCACAGGAAGATTTGGACCATTGAAATTGTCCAAAGGCGAAATTTCAGCATTTCGCATACCGGGAGTCCGAAGGCCCCAGGATCGTCGCAGTAAAACCGTTGAAGCCCCGAAACATGAAATCCCAAAAAGGCGTTTGAATAAGCGCTAGGATACTTCGGATTTTGACGATTTGAGGGACAGAGAACTGGCAAAGGCATCACTATTCTCCGATTCGCGAAAAGCCAGCAGCGCTTTAACCTTTAGGCGTATGGTCACATTGTTCGGAGACAAAGGGCCAATCTAAGGCCGTTAAGCCCTCTTCGGCGTTTCAACGATCGGAGGTTGGAGTGACAAGACATCGGAGGACTTGTATAACGAAGTCCCGAAGACAGAATCGCGAAGCCAAAAATCACTAAGTCGAAACTCGTGAAATCTTGAATCGCAGAGTTTCGAAACCACTGCAAATTACATGCAGGAGACAGGTAAGTAAGAATTTTTTTTCTGTTTTTCTGAATTCTTTAAAAGATGGCGACGTCTAGCAATTTAGGACCAACTCAAGGTCCGATTCTTCTTGGAAAGAACTATGAGTTCTGGTCTCTTCGGATGAGATCCTTCTTATAAGCACAAGAGTGTTGGGATCCAGTGGATCATGGATATGTGGAACCAGATCCAGCAAACCTGTCCGCCATGACTAATCAACAAAAAATTGCTCAGGCAACGTAGAGAAACAAAGAAAATAAAGATAAATTTTGGATTCAAAATTCTGTGGATGACTCGATTTTCTCAAAAATCACAGGCGCTGGTACTTCAAAACAGGCCTCGGACATCCTTAAATCTTCCTACCAAGGAAATGACAGGGTCAAAACAGTTAAACTGCAGACCTTGAGAACGCAATTCGAGACTCTAAGGATGACAGAGTCCGAAAATGTGGATCAGTTCATGACCAGAGTCATGGGCATCATGAACCAGATCAGACTGACTGGTGAAACCATCACTGATCAACGAATTGTTGAGAAAATCCTCAGAAGTTTAACAAAGAAATTCGAAATGGTTGTAACAACAATCCTTGAATCCAAGGATCTATCATGTTTTTCAACAGATGAACTAATTGGTTCTTTGGTGACACATGAGACCAGACTGCATCTCACAGATGAGTCAATCGCCAATTCTTTCAAAACGTAATGCTCCTTTAGCAAAGGGAGAGGCAGAGGGCGAGGCAGAGATCACCAAGGAAGAGGGCGCAGTCACAGAAATCCTCATTCCAGTGGAGGACACAGACAACAACAACCGAATCAACACTTCCAAGCACACAGACAACAAAATAAGAATCAGAGTTTTCAGCCTCAAAGAGGCAGAGGGAGAATATCAAATGAGAAATCAAGCATACAATGCTATTACTGCAAAAAGTATGGGCACTATGAATTTGAATGCAAGAAGAAGCAAGCAGATCAGCTCTCAGGCAGAGCACATGTGTCAAATCACATAGGAGAAAACTCAAGAGGTATGTTTCTTTCGTGCCACAAGACTAAACGACAACCTAAAGATCTCTGG
>JASDQU010240562.1:80830-91410 GCA_032191745.1 Picea mariana | reverse complement strand
ATAGGGAGTAGTGAGTTCCCTCTTGATCCCAACATCTCTGCAGAAGTTCACGAACTCTTTCGAGGTATATTCTCCTCCATTATCTGACCTGAGTATCTTAATCTTCCTTTCAGAAAGATTCTCTATCAAGGCTTTGAATTCCTTGAAATTGTTGAATACTTCATCTTTAGATTTTAAGAAATATATCCAGGTCTTGCGAGAATAGTCACCAATAAATGATACATAGTATACATACCCGCTAATGGAGGATGATGGAATTGGGACACACACATCTGAATGAATGAGTTCCAATACTCCTTCTGCTTTGCTGTCCCATTTTGGAAAAGGGTTCTTGATATTCTTCCCTTGCGCACATCCATTGCATATGCCTTCCTGATCAACCTTGAGTTCTGGTAAACCCGTGACAGCTTTGCATGTGTATGGTAGCGCCTTGTAGTTGATGTGGGCCAATATTCTATGCCAAAGTTTGCATGAGTTTTCAATGGCATGGGTCATGGCAGTCTCTGGGTGACCCTTTAGTTTATATAGGCCATTTTGTTCATTTTCGATGATGATTGCTTCATTTATGGTTTCTCCTTTAGCCCACATAAGAACTTCTCCATCTATAAAGGAAACTCTATATCCTTTCTTGTCTAAAGCTGATATGGAAAGTAAGTTCTTCTTTAAGCCTAGTACATAGAGTACGTCCTTCATATTTATTGAGTTTTCTGAATCTAGTTTGTATTTTGACTCTCCCACTCCCTTGATGGGATATTGGTAATCATCTCCAAGTGTCACTTTTTGAGAAAACTTCTTTTCTGAAATACAAGAGAGAGTACTTTTCTTACTCGTCATGTGCTTTGATGCACCACTATCAATGAGCCATGTGTCCTCTCCAGGTGTTACTGATCCTGAGAGGGCCACGATCAAGACATGGTCCTTGATCATCTTTGTAGGTGGCTCTTCATCTTCGACTATGTGGGCATGTTACCTCTTATGTTTCCTCTTGTATTCTTCTCGTCTAACTAGACAAGAATTCGCCTTGTGTCCCATCTTATCACAATGATAGCATTGTATGTATGAGAGATCTCTTTCCTTGCGTTGTCCTTTCTTCTGAAATCTCCTTGGATGAGATTCTTTGTTATTGAATTGGTTTGATGGTTGAGGCTCTCTATGAGTCTCCCTTTTGAAGTAGGGTTTCTTCCTTCCTCCTTTTGTATGAGTAGCTAGGGCTTGATCATCATCCCTTGCTAGTAGCGCTTCATGGTTAGCTAGCCTTGTCTCTTCTTGGATGCATTCTTCCCATAGGCTATCAAATTGCAACTTCACGGCTCTAGCACATATTGTTTGAATGAATGCATCCCAAGGTCTTGTAAGACCATTTAGGGCCGTCATTACGAATTCATCTTCATTGATGGTGTCTCCAATCGCTTTTAACTGTTCTTTAATCTCTGACATTCTGGAGAAATACTCTTGAATCGTTTCTCCTTTCTGCATTTTCGTATTCTTCAATTTAGATCTTAGGTTCATCTTTCAGTTGATGTTATTTCCTTCGTATAATTTGCTTAGAGAGTCAAACATCTCTTTTGGAGTGTTCTTGGATGATACATAAGGGATCAGGTGGTCTTTGATTGAATCTACAATGATTCTTTGAGCCCTAATTGAGTCCTTTTGATGTTTAGCTTTCTCTACAACATCTTCGGGTTCTGGTACTTCATCTTTGATGAACCTTGCTAGGTCATTTTCTGCAAGGATCAGACGGATCCTATACTTCCAGGAACAAAAGTTGTCTATGCCTTCTAGTTTATCAACAATCTTTGTACTTGCAGACATCTTGTACTTGGGCTATGAAAAATGACCAAAATATGAAAATGCTCAAAATCAATTTTGACCTTACCAAGAGGTGCGCTTGGCTGAGGCGAGCAACCTGGTGTCCTTGGATATAAGAAAATACAACTTTTGCCTTTCCAAAATTTATCTGCGGATTTCTGGACTGGTGCTTCTGGTTTTTTGGTAACTCTGGTACTTCTGGTACTCTAGTTTTCTGGTACTTCTGGTACTTTGTGAAACTAGAGTTTCACTTTCCGGGAGTTCCAGCCACTGAAAAGGTGCGTTGAGGGTGCCACAATGATCATTGAGGGAGGGCGCAACTTTCTAGGTGTTTTTGGAGCTAAAAAACTTAACTTATGAAAAACCCTAATTTTTTGGTACGGTAACAGTGACGTTTTTCTTCTTGCGAAATATGCTTCCTTCAGGGTGGCTCTGATACCATGCTAATGTTTATGCCATTATTATAGTTCTTTGCATTTCAATAGATAATAGCAACATAAGAACAAGATCACTGAGAAATACACATTCACAAGAGACACAACATTTATCCTGGGAAACCCCCTAGGGGAAGAAAACCCAACAAAAACTTCCTTATTATAAATTGCCAATACAATGCCAAGAGATAACTCAAACCAATACAGAAAGTCCTCTCCAAAAGATGTGCCACTCTTCTTCCTCTCTCCTTTGCCGGTAACAGATCAGAACTTGTCTCTCAAACTGAGCAAGTGAGTTATGTCCAAATGAGGCGCTGGCCTCCTTTATTTATACAAGTTCTAGCACGTGTGAAGTGTCTCTTCACTGGCAGGGATGACTTCTTACTCTGGGTGGGTAAACCCACCTTTATTATATTTCTAGGTCTCAATAATAACTGTTGGGGCCAACTTCTTATTCTGCTTATTATAATTGTCTATTGACCAATCTGCAAAAGGGGATTTGGTCCTAATACAATAACCGACATGATCAATCCACAATGGGGATTGATCCTATGAATAATATATCAATAATAATAAGAATACTCGTTGCAGTTACATTATTTCAACAAGTCATAAAAGATGAGTATACCATTTACCATTTTCCAAATTTGCCCCACATGTAAAAAAACAAGTTTGAACAAGGTTGAATAGAAGAAAAGAAGCAAGATCTATAGAATTTCTATGGAATTGCTTGTTTTTTACTGTTTTTGTTACATAGAAAGAAGAATACAATTTAACCAAGGGCATGGACCTTTTCTAATGACACTAACAAATAACAATATACCAAGACAATGAAGTAGAAATTCTAGTTTGCAACTCCACTATCTTGGGTATCTCTTCCAAGGGTGTTTGCAAATTGTCATATTGAAGATTCTAGACAAAGGTCAAGCTTCATTTAGCAATTCCATTTATCAAACAAGTGATGGTGGTTAAACGTCATTTAGCAATGTTATTTTCTTATCAAAGACCATGATTTTTGAGAGCGCAAACAACATGATAGCCAAATTGAACACTCACTCACAATGTGCACTACATAGACACACGGTGAATCAAAACTGATCTCACCTTCTAAGGTGCTTTCCTATTAGGTTTTTCACGACTATCATATGTAAGAATGTTGGTTATGACTAGATCATATACCAAAATGTTCTCAAAAAAATAAAGTGATGCTTTCATGCGATATAAAAGAAAGAAAGTGATGCTTTCATGCGATATAAAAGAAAGAAAGTGATGCTTTCATACAATATAAAATTTCAGGATTTCAAACATGGAATAACAAGGATTTTTATTAGATCTTAGATCAAATGATTATTTTTACCAGGGATGATTTTAGGGGCTAAATTCACTCATGGGCTAATTTTCCATGGTTTTTCCCAAAACATGATTCGTTATTCTAAAAATGATTCGCCCAAATTTTATAGGATAAAATTATTTTACCTCAAAAATCACCAAAATTTTATACAAATTATATAAAATCCTTAGAAATTTGAATATTTTTTAAAAAATATCGCCAAACATTTATAGTTGGCATATGAAGAATTAGTAAGATTCGCTAATGTTTCTACATTTTAAAATAAATTTCCATCCTTAAAATCATTCCTGATTTTTACTCTTCTTTAACACAAATTAAAAAAATAAAAAAAATATGCTAAAAGAATTGACAAAAAGAGATGCATAACAAAGAAAGATGGAAGTTTTGTATGTCACAATTTTGTTTACTTTTTGTGTGCAGGTAAGGTATAAAGTAACAGTGGAAAAAGTAAAAAAAAATGCTAAAAGAATCAACGGAGAATTGTCGTACAAAGTTTTGTGTGGACATAAGGTATAAAGTAACAATTGAAAAAATAAAAGAAAATGCTAAAAAAAAATTGGTCTACAAAGTTTTGTGTGGACATAAGGTATAAAGTAACAACTAAAAAAGGTGCTAAAATAATTGCAAACAGATGTAATACAAAGTTTTGTGTGAAAGTAACCATTGAAAAAATAAAAGAAAATGCTAAAAAAAATTTGACAAAGAGATGCATCACAAAGAAATATATGGAAGTTTTATTGTCACAATTTTGTTCATATTTATGGAGACATAAAGTATAAAGTAACAATTGAAAAAATAAAAAAAAATGCTAAAAGAATTTGATAAAGAAAAGCATTATAAATGAAGATGAAAGTTTTGTATGTCACAATTTTTTTCATTTTTTGTGTGAACATATTGTATAAAGTAACAACTAAAAGAAAATGCTAAAAAAAATTGGCGAAAATATGCATTAAAAAAAAAGTGAAAGTTTTATATGTCACAATTTTGTTCAATTTTTATAAGGAACAATGAAACCATTTTTTAAAAAAAATTGGGAGAATTCTAAGATGAAAAGTAAACTCAGCCTATCTAAAAGTATCAAAGTATTTTAATTGAGCTAAGTAAAAAATAATTTCAAGTATTTTAATTGAGCTAAGTCAAAAATAATTTCAAGCATATAATCTTACAATCCTCAGTTTTCAGTTTGGCTACCAAATACTCCTAGTCCTGACGCTGTTTTGAACCTAAAATGTTGTTGGAATTCCAACTCTGATAGTACCCATGGACACTTGAAAAGAAAAAAAGGAATATTAAGTGGGCTGTGTATTGGTCAATGATGGGGACAGTGAAACTTTGTAAAGACGATCAGGCAAAGTGGGTTCGTTCCATTATAAAAGTACATATTATTTTATGTTTTTAAAGATTCGTGGGACAATTGTTACGTGATTACCACTTTGTCTACCCCGTTTCAGACATCCAGACGCAGGCGTAGAGGAGACTGGGGCATGATTTTGATTTCAAGGACTCAGGAACTGCTATTTAGTTTATAGGGAGATGAAAGCATTTCAGGTGAAGTAAAGTGCAGTGCTGCTTAGCGGGGAAGTGAGAGAATTTGGTGGGGATCATGTGGGTCAGGGATTTCTTCAACTGGGTAACTCCCAAGATTGGCGAGATTGGCAAAACAGTGAGAAATGATGCCCCGACCATGATTAAGAAGTATGCGCCAGATTCAGAGAAAGTACGACCTGTCTTGTGGTCTTTCGCTGGCGAATTGGCAAAAGATTTCCTGTTGACAACAGTCCCAGGTGGGTTTATTTAATCAATTCTCATATTATTACCTTCTTTGAAATTTCATTTCACTACTTTTCTTCTGATCTGTGTTTGTTGTATAGCAGGTAGGTGGCTGTGGAAATCTTTGAAGGGACCTGTGCAGGAGATCGAAAGTGGTGGATCCTCGTCCGGCGAGCTAAGAGACACAAGGATCTCCAGGCCTGAACGTGAAAATTCAAGTCTTGAAGAGATGAAGGAAAGGATTTTCAAGCTTGAACAGGAAAATTCAGAGATGAGGGAAAATATTTCCAGGCTTGAAAGCGAAAAACCAGAGACAAGGGAAAATGTTTCCAGGCTTAAACGCGACATTAGTATAGTCCCTTGGAGCAGACTTTAGTATTGTTCAACTGTGTCCGAAAAAAGTACTTTCAATGGATCTTCAACCAGAAGAATCTACTTCCGTTACATATCACTGTAACCCTATGAAATTTTTCATTTATATATCACTGTAACCCTATGTAATTTTTCATTGAAATTTTGCAACATGTTATTTCATGTAAACGCAGCATATGCAATCCAGTTATTTTCTTGTTTTGTTTTTTTTTTCTTTTCGTGAAAATGTTTCACAGCTATACAAATTCTTCAAACAAAACTTGTAAAGACATGATATATGCAATCCAATTATTTTCTTGTTTTCTTTTCATGAAAGATTTCATAGCTATAAAATTATTCAAACAAATGATTATCCTATGCTTATAGTAATTCTTTTTTGGTATACTAGCTTTTGCTGTTTCTGAAAAAAGACAAACAAATTCTGTATATAATCCTGTATTGTACTATTGAGGAGGTTTTAAAAAGGGAGAGGATTTACCTCTAAATTGTGTATTATTAATCTCATGAAGAGGATGTTCTCTAAAGGAAGTAATAAAAAACTAAGTATTATTAAAACTAACTTTGCAACAAAATTTCAGTAAGGTAAACAAAGTTAAACAAAATTCAATAAGGTAAACAAAGTTACAACGCATATGTAATCTCAAGCAACTCTAAAATGAAATGGTAAATGGTTCAAGAGAGTCATTATCATGTAAAAGTGTAGCTTCATTAGAAGTATAGTTGAAGAAGACTCAAATTTCAAATTTAGTTTTTCTTGCCCATTTCAATAAATTCTTGGGAATGGATGTTTTGTTGAATTTGTTAACATGTCTTTGTTATTGTAGTTTTCATATTAGTTGTCTTTCATAGGAATGTTGTGATATATTTGGTTAAAAGGAAAACCCTATGGTTACTTACTTATTGGATTTTTTCTATTCTAAGAACAATTTGTCTTTGATAATGTACTATGAGTAAATCCTCTCATTTTCTTCTATAATTTATAGGAAATTTCATCTCAATCCCCATTCATGTATGAGGCATGTGTGAATTTGTTTGATATGAAGAGCAAAGTTTTGTTAAAAACTAGGACATTATGTGTTATTATGAAAACAAAATGATTTTGTTGTAAGGGATTATGATCATTGAGTGTATGCATAGTGTCACACTTTTTATTCATTCTTTAACATTTAGATGTGGTATGCATAGTGTTGATATTATGGTAGATGCGGGATGTATTAACCTCTACATGTAACCTTTGATGAGAGGAAGCAAGATAAACCCTAGAAGGTTAGGAAATAACCTTAGAAGATAAGTTTGCTCAAGAGAATAATTTATATTAAATTATTATCCTCCAAAAGTACAAGTCGACCCAATTAGGTCACTTGGAAGACTATAAATAAGAGGGTGCTAGAGCTCATTTTTCATTCAAACTCTCATAGCTCACACAGACTAGTGGTGCACAATTTTTGGAGAGGGAGCGCAGCTGCAACTAGTGCAACTGGGATTTTGGCTTTTGGTTATGGTTTGGACTTTCTGCCTTGGTTATGGTTTGGATTCTTTGCTTGGTACACTAGCCTTGGAGAGAGATACCCTATCTTGGTTGGCTATTGGTTTTAAGGTTTGCTTCTAGAAGTATTCTGTCTGTCAAGGTTAAAGGTTCTTGGGGGTGGCTTCGTGTCTATGGTTGGGTGACAATATTGTTATATTGTCTATGGAAAAATGAGCACATCTCTTTTATTCTAACAGGTTATGGGCCCACACTATCTTCAGACAGTCTAACCATTAGAAGATAGATTGGGAAGCTATTTGTTAAGCTCGTTGTGGCACCAATTACACCTGTTTTTTTTATTATGCAACTATAACAAACCCTAACCTTTGTGTTCGAGCACTTCTGGTAAAGAATTTGACCTAATTCATTGACATCCTAGTGCGCCCTAGCCTAGTGCACCTCTTGGTACCCTCAACTAGCAAAAATTTCAGGTTTGAATTATTTGTCAAAGTCAAAGTCAAAGTTTGAATGGTCAAAGTCAAAGTCAAAGGTTGACTTCTGATCAAATTGATTTTTTGGTCAAAGTTGAAATTTTAGAGTTTCTAGCTTGTTCTAATCATTGAATCTTTTGATTGAGTTTCTAATCTCTTATTGTCAAGATGGTATATAGTTTCAGATTGGAAGACAAGTTGGATGATGCTACAAGGTTTCAAAGGTATGCACTTGTATATGCTATCTAATTTATATCATCTAGCAAAACATGAGTGTGTTTGCAGGGAAAGTGCTAGAGATCTTGTCCAAGCTGTAATCTTGGATTCAATGCATTCAGAAGAACAAGCGCACCCTCCATAGCAAATGAGGCTTCAGGTTCCAGGTTTGATTAAATTGTTAAAATTTATATATATCAAGGGTGATAGTCACTACATTACAAATTGTGAAAGAAATCTTTGAAAGATTCTATTATTGTTAGGTGCAATGAATACTTGACTCCATATGAATACTATTGATATAGATGCTTATTATACTTGTTTGCAAGATGAACTAACATCTCCTCTAGATAGATATTTCTTGTTTTCTCTTGTTGTTCTTGTTCTGGGAAGGTACCCTTGTGAAATATGTTTAATGAACAATCCTTGTGGAATATGTCATAGAAGAAGTTTATAAGGATGACACAACTTCCAGATGGGCAACAATCAAAATAGATAGAAACAAACTTAAAGAGACTCAGAGGAGTCAGACTTGAAGGAAGTCAAGAATCAAAAGGAAACCAAAACAGGCTTGTGACACTTTGCAAAAAGAAAAGAGAGATGCAACAGAGGGAAACATGGATTCTCTCAGATGGAGGGATTTGATCACATAATTCCAAAAGAAGAGCATGCATATTTCTCATTCATGCATGAAGTTGGGATTAAGAGGGAGCTAATCCCCAACAATATGATCCATTGAGGAAGAATCCATAAAGACTATGAAGTATATATCCATGTTCTTCATTTGAAGTAGCAGCCATGATAATAAACACGTGTTTAGTTTGACTCTAGAAGAAGTCTTCTTCGAAAAGAAGCCTTGAACGAAATGATGGATAAATTTGCGTAGATCCTTCGACGATTGTCCACATGAGAAACATCTTCATCAAGTGGCCATGCAACCCCCTTCAATGTATAGGTAAATTTTGATATTCCATTATTTTAAGGGCTGATAGATGCAGATGCTGTAGATAAATGGTTGAATTTGCCCAAAGAGTATTTTTCGGTCCATAATTTTCCCGATAAGGAAAATATGACTTTTGCACTCCTCAAGGCCATCCCCCATGTTAAGGACTGGTGGGACACTTACTCTGAGAAAAGGGCCATAGAGGAATCTGCAATATTTGTGGTTTCCCCTACATGGGATTCCTTTCGAGATGTCATTAAAGAACAATACTACCTTGTTGGAAGCTACAAGGACCAATACACTAGATGGACCACATCGTGTCAAGAAAGGGACCAAAAAGTACCAGATTTCACCAATGCTTCCATACCCTGCGCACCAAATTTGGTATCAAAGACTCCGAGTGACATTTGGTGCTCAAATACCATGGTTGTTTGCATAGATACATCCAAACAAAAATGGAGTTTCTGGACATCACTTCATTGGGTACAGCTTATAGATACGTTGTCAAGATCGAGCAGAAATTTAAGAAGAAGAGGCGAGAGTTTGAATTTGCAAACTCCTCACAGCAAAAGCAGGGCAAAGGTGGCCCCAACCCACACAGCAAGGGACATAGCAGAGATGGCCACTCTCAAGACAACCAGTCCAAGCCACAACACAAGAAGGGAAATGAGAAGACAAAGAAGGACACGGGAAAATGGTGCAAGTACCATAAAATCCCTTGGCACAACACTAAAGAATGTCGCTCCAAGCAGTCACTCGTGGCTGAGCTGAAAGCTTCTGTGTTAGAGGTCGATTATGATTCTGAATCAAAACCCAAAGGAGGGAAGCATATTATCGATGTTGAATCCAGTGCCATTGTCGCTACCACCAAAGTCCGGCTAAGTGAACCAGAAGAACTGGAGGAAGGGGGACACCTCTTTCACTCATAGATGTGGTTAAAGGGGGCTCCACTTCATTTCATTGTCGATATTGGCAGTCAGAAGAACCTGATTTCAGCAGAGGTTGTCAAATGACTAGACCTGCCAAAGACACCACATCCACAACCCTACAAAATTGGTTGGCTTTGCCAAGGACAAGATCTCTGTGTCAACAAACAATGTTGTTTTCCCTACGACATCAAGCCTTTCAAAGATGAGGTATTGTGCGATATTTCTCCCCTTGAAATTTATGATGTTCTTTTAGGACAACCATATTTGTGGAAGTGTCATGATGTGTATGAGTATAGACCCTGCAATGTTATTATTACTTTGGGTAGACAAGTGTACATGATACCAGAGGTAGCGTTGCCTACCGCTATTTCTTTAATCTCTGCTAAGAAATGCAGTAAGTTCATTTCACAGACCGAGAAGTTCATCTTCTTTGTGATCTGTTCTCACAGTAAGCAGAAGGTCACCACCACATCTATGGCCTCTACACAAAGCCTCTCTTTGCAGCAGAAGCAAGTGGACATGATCATGGAAGAATATAGAGACATCTTCTCCTCACCCACCAGGGTACTGACGCACTGCCAAGTCAAGCATCCAATTGATCTGACCCCCAGTGCACCTCTACCTAATGGACTAGTATATTAT
The DNA here is from genome assembly GCA_032191745.1 of Picea mariana. Classification (NCBI taxonomy): domain Eukaryota; kingdom Viridiplantae; phylum Streptophyta; class Pinopsida; order Pinales; family Pinaceae; genus Picea; species Picea mariana. Next base: position 80,985 of record JASDQU010240562.1, on the reverse strand, counting down.
CGATCACTGATGGAAAATGAAAAAATCAGGCGTCAGATCCAAGAGCTTCTTCAAAAGGAGAACATCGGACCCAACTCCTCCCCTTGCGGAAGCCCGATTATACTGGTGCAGAAGAAATACGAGATGTGGCGACTCTGCATTGATTACAGAGCCCT
>JASDQU010240562.1:69658-80780 GCA_032191745.1 Picea mariana | reverse complement strand
ATTATCCAATGTTAAAATTTGATCAGCAAAATTTTTAGTCTGTCAAATATTTGTAGTGAAAAACAAAACCACTTTCTTTCTGTTTCGTTCTTTTTTTACTTAGAAAAATTTCAAGTTCAAGTCTAAGTCGAACCGTTGGTTAATTAGTTCAAATAAGTTAGCTGGAATTTTACAGTATGGTGATAGGACCTATAATTGCCAGAGTACTCTGAATCCGCTGAATAGTACCATCCCACATAGTAACCCAACCTAAGTTATGAGTGCTAACAAAACTTAGACCAAAACGCTAACAAAACTTAGACCAAAACAATTGTACAGATTGAACCTCCTTAAACTCTCTCACTGGAAAAAAGAAAACTAAGACCAAAATTATTGGTGGAAAAGAAAACACTTTATAAAATATATTTGATTACAATATTAAACCTAAAATGTTGTTGGAATTTCAACTCTGATAGTACCCATGGACACTTGAAAAGAAAAGAGGAATATTAAGTGAGCTGTGTATTGGTCAATGATGGGGACAGTGAAACTTTGTAACGACGATAGGCAAAGTGGGTTCGTTCCATTATAAAAGTACATATTATTTTATGTTTTTAAAGATTCGTGGGACAATTGTTACGTGATTACCACTTTGTTTACCCCGTTTCAGACATCCAGACGCAGGCGTAGAGGAGACTGGGGCATGATTTTGATTTCAAGGACTCAGGAACTGCTATTTAGTTTATAGGGAGATGAAAGCATTTCAGGTGAAGTAAAGTGCAGTGCTGCTTAGCGGGGAAGTGAGAGAATTTGGTGGAGATCATGTGGGTCAGGGATTTCTTCAACAGAGTAACTCCCAAGATTGGCGAGATTGGCAAAACAGTGAGAAATGATGCCCCGACCATGATTAAGAAGTATGCGCCAGATTCAGAGAAAGTACGACCTGTCTTGTGGTCTTTCGCTGGCGAATTGGCAAAAGATTTCCTGTTGACAACAGTCCCAGGTGGGTTTATTTAATCAATTCTCATATTATTACCTTCTTTGAAACTTCATTTCACTACTTTTCTTCTGCTCTGTGTTTGTTGTATAGCAGGTAGGTGGCTGTGGAAATCTTTGAAGGGACCTGTGCAGGAGATCGAAAGTGGTGGATCCTCGTCCGGCGAGCTAAAAGACACAAGGATCTCCAGGCCTGAACGTGAAAATTCAAGTCCTGAAGAGATGAAGGAAAGGATTTTCAAGCTTGAACACGAAAATTCAGAGATGAGGGAAAATATTTCTAGGCTTGAAAGCGAAAAACCAGAGACAAGGGAAAATGTTTCCAGGCTTAAACGCGACATTAGTATAGTCCCTTGGAGCAGACTTTAGTATTGTTCAACTGTGTGTCGGAAAAAAGTATTTTCAATGGATCTAAGAAGAATCTACTTCCGTTATATATCACTGTAACCCTATGTAATTTTTCATTTATATATCACTGTAACCCTATGTAATTTTTCATTGAAATTTTGCAACATGTGATTTCATGTAAACGCAGCAGCATATGCAATCCAGTTATTTTCTTGTTTTTTTTTTTACTTTTCGTGAAAATGTTTCACAGCTATACAAATTCTTCAAACAAAACTTGTAAAGACATGATATATGCAATCCAATTATTTTCTTGTTTTCTTTTCATGAAAGATTTCATAGCAATAAAATTATTCAAACAAATGATTATCCTATGCTTATAGTAATTCTTTTTTGGTATACTAGCTTTTGCTGTTTCTGAAAAAAGACAAACAAATTCTGTATATAATCCTGTATCGTACTATTGAGGAGGTTTAAAAAAGGGAGAGGATTTACCTCTAAATTGTGTATTATTAATCTCATGAAGAGGATGTTCTCTAAAGGAAGAAATAAAAAACTAAGTATTATTAAAAATAACTTTGCAACAAAATTTCAATAAGGTAAACAAAGTTAAACAAAATTTCAATAAGGTAAACAAAGTTGACATGGGGTGGATTCCAATAGCTACCACTATACCAGCATAAAGGGTTAGTTGAGGTTTGAACCAACAGCATCACAAGGAGTTCCACTTCACTCTATCGCCAATTGATCTATAGTGTGTGGGGTGGAAAACCTTGGTAAATTACTAATGAAGAAAACACTCATTTTGAAGGAGTCTAAAGTACCATATAAAGCACCATATTGTCCATCGTTGGTTTGTACAAATTTAGTTTCAACACCATCAAGGTTCCAATGTCCATTCAACTTTTTTTGAAAAGGGATTTGTTTATAGAGAACTAATATAATTTATTTGGTTTGTAGATCAGAATGGGCTTGCCACACTGCTAGAGCCAACAACGACAAATAGAATCAGGCATGTGAATGTTGATCTTTTACACTTCTTCAAACAAAATCATTCGTTGAAGTCCTTATATGGTGATACAATCCAATTGGACCTTTCTAAATTTTTGTGAAATACTAGATGAGGACTTCCATATTTAGGTCCCCCCATCCCATAGATCCCTCCATCTAATAATCTATTTCTAAGAAAGCATTTTAAGAAGGTACCTGATCCAGGTGGATATCGGTGGCCACCCACCTATTCCAACTAGTTCCTCTTGTCTGTTTTCAATTGAACACGTTCTTTTGTACTTCGTTGTAATTGTGGGTTCTATACTTTTGGAGCTGGCTGAAGCCCTACACATCTTCCAGGTGGATATTGGTGGCCTCTCACCTAATCCAACTGGCTTATTTTGTATGTTTTCATGTCAGCACATCTTGTTGTACTTCCAGGGCCGTTTTGGAGCCCTAAATAATGTTTTTTGGCTTGCCACAGTCAACCCATAGACAAAGTCAAGTTTGACGACAGAATGTGTAGTTCTCTGAAAGACCTTTCCAATGGGCTACCATGCACCTAAAACAGAGGTCGTATGAAAAAATTAGGACCTCGAGAAGTTGAGGTACCAACTTACCCATAGGGGGCCACATAACTTTTGGCGTTTCACCTTCCAGGGTTAGGTTTTTGGATGTCTAGGGTTTTGACATTCATGAGTAATATCAAAAAGGCATTTTGAGCCTCATTGTAATCATTCTGCTCAGATGGATGCCCGTAGCAGCCACATCTCTTCTCAAAGATAGCTACCAACATTCGAGCAAGTGTTTCAGTTCTGCAGTTTTATAGTTTCAACCTATTTCATTTATTCAATAGAAGATATTGTTCACTGGATATTTGTGGTGTTCTTCATATCTTTGTGTTTATTGTATTTAGTCTGTTAATCAATTCATTCTGCTCCTAAATCCGGATCAGTGGTATTAGAGCGATTTTCTCTTCATTTATTTTTATTTTCTTTCGTGCATGTACCCAACAAGATCTGGGTACATGAAGTTGAGACTCGAACCAATCGAGTCGTTGCAATATCGGTTGCACCGAGCCCGAAAAAAACCCATGGGAGACGAAAAGAAAGATGATGGAGCAGGAGATCCTTTTAAAATGTTGCTCGAGGAAGCCCTTGCATGAAAAAGGAACGAAATGATGGACAACTTTGCACAGATCCTTCGGCAACTGTCCACATGAGAAACATCTTCATCAAGTGTCCATGCAACCCCCTTCAATGTACAAGTAAATTTTGATATTCCATTATTTGAAGGACTGATAGATGTGGATGTTGTAGATAAATGGTTGAATTTGCTCGAAGAGTATTTTTCAGTCCACAATTTTCCCGATAAGAAAAATATTACTTTTGCACTCCTCAAGGTTGTCCCCCATGTTAAGCACTGGTGGGACACTTACTCTAAGAAAAGGGCCATAGAGGAATCTGCAATATTTGTGGTTTCCCCTACATGGGATTCCTTTCGAGATGTCATTAAAGAACAATACTACCTTGTTGGAAGCTACAAGGACCAGTACACTAGATGGACCACACCGTGTCAAGAAAGGGACCAAAAAGTACCAGATTTCATCAATGCTTCCATACCCTGCGCACCAAATTGGGTATCAAAGACTCTGAGTGACATTTGGTGCTCAAATGCCACGGTTGTTTGCATAGATAGATCCAAACATAAATGGAGTTTTTGGACATCACTTCATTGGGTATGACTTATAGATACGTTGTCAAGATCGAGCAGAAATTTAAGAAGAAGAGGTGAGAGTTTGAATCTGCAAACTCCTCACAGCAGAAGTAGGGCAAAGGCGGCCCCAACCCACATAGCAAGGGACATAGCAGAGATGGCCACTCTCAGGACAACCAGTCCAAGCCACAACATAAGAAGGGAAATGAGAAGACGAAGAAGGACACAGGAAAATGGTGCGAGTACCATAAAATCCCTTGGCACAACACTAAAGAATGTTACTCCAAGAAGTCACTCGTGGCTGAGATGAAAGCTTCTGCGTTAGAGGTCGATTTTGATTCTGAATCAAAACCTGAAGGAGGGAAGCATATTATCGATGTTGAATCTAGTGCCATTGTCGCTACCACCAAACTCCAACCAAGCGAACCTGAGGAACTAGAGGAAGGGGGACACCTCTTTCACTCATAGATGTGGGTAAAGGGGGCTCTGCTTCATTTCATTGTCGATATAGATAGTCAGAAGAACCTGATTTCAGCAGAGGTCGTCAAATGGCTAGATCTGCCAACGACACCACATACGCAACCCTACACCATCAGCTTGCTTCGCCAAGGATGAGATCTCTGTGTCAACCAACAATGTCGTCTTCCCTACGACATCAAGCCTTTCAAAGATGAGGTATTGTGCGATATTTCTCCCCTTGAACTTTATGATGTTCTTTTAGGACAACCATATTTGTGGAAGTGTCATGATGTGTATGAGTATAGACCTCGCAATGTTATTATTACTTTGGGTAGACAAGTGTACATGATACCAGAGGTAGCGTTGCCTACCGCTGTTTCTTTAATCTCTGCTAAGCAATGCAGTAAGTTCATTTCACAGACCGAGAAGTTCATCTTCTTTGTGATCCGTTCTCACAGTAAGAAAAAGGTCACCGCCACATCTGTGGCCTCTACACAAAGCCTCTCTTTGCAGCAGAAGCAAGTGGACAGGACCATGGAAGAATATAGAGACATCTTCTCCTCACCCACCAGGGTACCGACACACTGCCAAGTCAAGCATCCAATTGATCTGACCCCCAGTGCACCTCTACCTAATGGACCAGTATATCATCGCTCGCTGATGGAAAATGACAAAATCAGGCGTCAGATCCAAGAGATTCTTCAAAAGGGGAACATCAGACCCAATTCCTCCCCTTGCAGAAGCCCGATTGTACTGGTGCAGAAGAAATACAGAACGTGGCGACTCTGCATTGATTATAGAGCCCTAAACAAAATCACAGTCAGGAACTGGTACCCAATTCCCAGGATTGATGACCTTCTTGACCAACTCAAGGGGGAAACATTCTTTAGCAATATTGACCTAAAGTATGGCTACCACCGGGTTCCCATCAAGCCAACTGATGTATGGAAGACAACCTTTAAATATAAAGAAGGTCTCTTTGAATGGTTGGTCATGCCCTTTGGCTTAACAAATGCACCAACCACGTTTGTGAGGTTGATGGATGATGTATTGAGAACCTTCACCAACTCTTTTGTGGTAGTATATTTGGATGACATCCTCATATTCAATAGAACTTGGTAGGAGCACATGCAGCATATTCAATAGGTTTTGAGCACTCTGTGACAACACAAGCTATATGCCAACTTGGAAAAATGATCTTTTGGCATGAACAGGGTACAATACTTGGGATACATTGTTGATGAGCATGGGGTACATGTTGATCCAACTAAGATCCAAGTCATTTGTGACTGGCCGGCCTCAACCACACTAACCAAGCTTCATAGCTTCTTGGCACTCACCAACTTCTACCGACGGTTCATGTTGGGATTCTCCCATATTGCATGGGCCCTTAGCCAGGTGACCAAGGGAGGTGGAAAAGCCAAGTTCATGTGGGGGAAGGAACAACAACGAGCATTCGATGATCTGAAGCATCGCTTGTGCTCAACTCTAGTACTCTCATTTCCCAATCTGCATCAACCCTTCGATATTGAAATTGATGCATCTAACTATGTTGTAGGCACAATTCTTAGTCAACATGATCATCTGGTGGAATACCATAGTGAGACACTCTCATATACTTTTCGGAAATACCCCACCTATGACAAGGAAATTTATTCCATCATACATGCCTGTCGTCAATGGAAACATTACATTATGAGAAAGGAGACGATCATCCACACTGATCACAAGCCTCTGTAGTTCATATATACACAAGAGAAATTGCAAAACGACCACCATCAGAAGTGGTCCACCTACCTGCAACAATTCCATATCAACATTATGTATAAGACGAGGATCTCAAATCGTGTCGCTTATTGCCTCAGTTGACCTCCCGTGGCTTCCCTCACCACTGTGCTCCATTCCTGTGGACATGAGGCATCTGAGTGGCCCCACCTTTAACAACAAGATCCAGACTTCACCACCACCTATCAGTGCTTGGGTACAGACGTGACTGTCACCGATTTTCACATCCAGGAAGAACTATTATGTCATTCGAGCTATCTCATTGTTCCTACAAGAGAGCATGCAAAGATAATTTGGAAAGACCACTGTAGTTGGACGGACGGACATTTTGGCATGGAGAGAACTGTGGCCATTCTTCAAGAAACATTTTTATTGGCCAAAACTTCGACAAGACGTCAGCAAGTATATCATATCTTTCACTGCCTGTGCCATTTCCAAGCTGACCATCAAGAAGCCTTGGGAATCCATATCAATGGATTACATGTTTGGCCTTCCATCTACCAAGCAAGGAAATGATTTTGTATTTGTGGTCGTTGATCGGTTTTCGAAGATGGCCATCCTCACAGCCTGCAAGAAGAATTCGCAGCAGCATACACTACCAAGCTCTTCTTCGAATGAGTGTGGGTCCATTTTGGGATACCACAGACCATCATCTCTGATCAGGACAACAGGTTCCTTAACACATTTTGGTTGAGTCTCTGGTCACAGTTGGACACCAATATCACTAAATCCACTTCTTTCCACCCCCAAACTAATGACCAAACAAAGGTAGTCAATCAGATGATTGTGCAGATCCTATGCATGTACAATTCTAAGCATCCACGTACATGGGATGGGAGTCTCCCCTATGTTCAACACAATTACAAAAAGGCTGTCCATAGCTCCACCAGCCATAGCCCATTTTAGGTGGGGCTGGGATTCCAACCCTTGGGTCCCATTGATGTTGTACTACCTCTTACTACCACACAGACAGACTCTTCCCATGTTCAGTGTGATACCAAAAAATCCATCATATTAATTGAGTGGATTCAACACATCCGCCAACAAGTCCAGAAGATTTTGTAGAAATCCAACACTAAGTACAAGCAGCGCCATGATCAACAAAAGGTACTGCACCAGTTTAAGGTTAGAGACAAATTTTGGTTACATTTGCAGAAGGAGCACCTCATAGGGCCCCATCAAAAGTTCTGCCCACTTTGCTATGGGCCTTACACTATCACCAAGGCTGTGGGTAGCAATGCTTTTGAGCTCAACAATCCACCCTTCCTTGGCTTGCACCCAGTGTTCAATGTGGACCTCCTTCGGCCATATTTTCCACTATTATTGGGCACCTCAGCGATTGTAGAACATCTGAAACCAACAGAGCTCAACCTTGACTACATGGAACAAGCATCCACTGATTAGATAGTGGACACACAGGTCAAGGGAACTCACCAACAGAGGATCCAACTTTATCGGGTTGTCAAGGCAGGGCAACTTCTCCACCAAGGCAAGTGGCTCACCTAAGGCCAAATCCAACAGAAGTTTCCTCACCTAATGGGGGAAATCAACGCAATAGATCCCATTTCTTCCTAAGGGGTGAGGATTGATCCAGGTGGATATCGGTGACCACCCACCTATTCCAACTGGCTCCTCTTGTCCATTTTCAGTTCAACACGTTATTTTGTACTTCGTTGTAATTGTGGGTTTTACACTTCTGGTGTTGTTTGAAGCCCTACACATCTTCCAGGTGGATATTGGTGGCCTCTCACCTAATCCAACTAGCTTATTTTGTATGTTTTCATGTCAGCACATCTTGTTGTACTTCCAGGGTCGTTTTGAAGCCCTAAATAGTGTTCTTTTGGCTCACCATGGTTAAATTATAGACAAAGTCAATTTTGACAGCTGAATGCATATTTCTCTGAAATACCTTTCTAATGGACTATCATGCACCTAAAATGGAGGCCGTATGCAAAAGTTATGACCCCGAGAAGTTGAGGTACCAACTTACCGATAGGGGCCCACATGACTTTTGGCATTTCACCTTCTAGGGTTAGGTTTTTGGATGTCTAGGGTTTCGGCATTCATGAGTAATATCAAAAATGCCTTTGGAGACTCACTGTAATCATTCTTCTCATATGGATATGCGTAGCAACCACATCTCTTCTCAGATATAGCTACCACCATTCAAGCAAGTGTTTGAATTTTGCAGTTTTACAGTTTCATCCTATTTCATTTATTCAATAGAAGATATTGTTCACTGGATATCTGTGTTGTTCTTCATATCTCTATGTTTATTGTATTCAGTTTGTTAATCAGTTCGTTCCAATCCTAAATCCGGATCAATACCTATCCATATGAGAAATGACAAAATGTTGTACTTTTTAGGTCTAAAACCACCTTCTTCCATGCTTCCCAAATTCTTTGAAGCATAAGGAGCCACCAATATTGAGATCACTCAAAGAAAAATTCACATTATGGAGTGAGAACAATGTCTTGATGTTGGATCTATAGTTTCCTTTGACGATTACATATTTGAATGGAATCTTTCAAGGTGATTCACCAACAAGTGATCTCACTATCCATTTTATTGACAAGATGGCTCCTTGTATTATGAAATTATTTAATCCAAGGCCCCCTTGTTGTTTGGGAAAGGTATAGATAATCCATGGAATCATAGAAAAATCATAACCCCCCTTAAATTTTGACTATAAAAAACCTCTAAGTAATTTTATTGGATGACAGATTTGGGCAACAAAAGGAATTAGAAAGAAACATAAAAATACATATCACTTGAAGGATTTTTCCTAGAATTGTGATTTTACTAGCAAAAGGTAGATATTTGAATAACCAACTATTAATTTTACATTGAATTTTTTGAAGCCATCAATTCCACATAAAAGAGACTCAGGTAAACCATTTATACTAAAAGGAACTCATGGGAATTTAACTATATCTCCATCTCTCATGTGCTTCCAATGCTGACTCGTGGATGGTTCAATCAATCTGGTTTCTCCTCCTCTCCAATCAACCCATAATTTAGATTTCAAGTCACTTACCACTGCTTTGGTTGTAACAAAATAATTATTCAAGCATTCTAAAAAACCTTTAACATAATCTTGTAATACAAAAACAAAGATATGGTCATGGTGATTGAGCACCTCACCACCTCCTAGAAAATTAATACCATGTATTTTTCCTAAGCTCTAGCAACTGCTAGAACATAACCAAGTGTATAAATAATGATGACATAAAGGAAGGGGACAAGAGGGCATCCTTGCACTATATATTTATGTGAGATAATTTTATCAAATAAGATGTCATTAACAAAAACAACAGTTGACCATTGTGGAAAGGGGATTTCACCATTGAAACAAATTGTGCTTCAAAATCAATCCTTGATAGCAAATTCAAGATGAATGACTAGCCTGTAAAGCACCTTTAACATAACCTTGTAATAGGGAAACAATGATATGGTCATGGTGATTGAGCACCTCACCACCTCCTAGAAAAGTAATACCAGACCTTGAGCTCTAGCAACACCATGTATTTGACCTTGATCTATAACAACTATTAGAAGACAACCAAGTGTATAAACAAATGATGAAATAAAGGAATGGGATAAAAGGGCATCCTTGCTTTATATATTTATGTGAGATAATTTTATTAAATAAGATGCCATTAACAAAAATAAAAAGTTTATGCACTATGAAAAGGGGATTTCACCATAGAAACAAATTGTGCTCCAAAACAAAACCTTGATAGCGTATTCAAGAAGAACAAATAGCTTATAACACCTTTACCATAATCTTGTAATGGGAAAACAAAGATATGGTCATAGTGATTGAGCACCTCACCACTTCCTAGAAAATTAATACCACATGTTTGACCTTGAGCTCTAGCAACTACTAGAAGATAACCAAGTGTATCAATAATGATGGCATAAAGGAAGGGGACATAAGGGAATCCTTTTCTTAAATATTTACGTGAGATATGTTTTTCATATAATATGCAATTAACAAAAATAAAATTTGATCCACTATAGAAAGAGGATTTCACCATAGAAACAAATTGTGCTCCAAAATTGATCCTTGATAGTATATCCAAGATGAACGACTAGCCTATTATGTCACAACTCTTGTCAAAATCAATCTTTAGAAGCAACACTTGCTTCCCTATTTCATTGGTCGATTAATCTCTTTCACATGCTATCAACACTATGTTAAGAATGAACTTACCTTGAATGAATCATGTTTTCTTAGGTCTAAAAATTCAAGAGGCAATGTGCTTTATCCTCAAAGATAAACCTTTATCTAAGATCTTATAAGACATGTTGAACATTGTATTAGGGAACCATGAGTTAATAGTGTCTCTGGTAGCACTATTAGGTATGGGCTTTATCAAACCTTGATTTTGGAACCCACTGAGTCTTCATGTGTGAAACACCTTGTACACCATGCATAACATATCACCATTCCACATCTTCTTAAACAAATCACATGGATAGCCATACAGCCCTGGGGATTTACAATTTTTCATGTTGTTTAATGCTTCAAAAAGTTTCTCTTTTTAAACATCTGCACCAAGAATATCCCACTTAATGATTTATATCTTCGAAGGGACTGCTTTTTGATAAGCCTCTCGAGTAACCTCAACACTTTCTTTCATGGGAAATTCAACAAAAATGTCTCTCTAAGTGTACCACAAACACCTAAGTTTTTTTATCCAAGCCTTCAACAAGAGCACCATTGGGATTCCTCAAACCCATGTTTTTGTATGGCATGTTTTTACACTTAAGATAATCAAAATAATACTTGGTAGGTTCCTCACCTTCTTTGATCCACTACAAATATGAATGGTTTTAGCTCCATGG
>JASDQU010240561.1:274511-293722 GCA_032191745.1 Picea mariana | reverse complement strand
TCGATTAGATAGGCAAACACAGTCACATGTTCCTGTTACTTCCTCGCGAGTAGTTCCAGATTAGGGTTATCCAGGGCGGACCAGAATCTGATAGAGGATGAGAAGGCCTGAATATTAAAATGTGCAAAAAAATCCGGTGAACATCTTTATATATTGAAAATGATGTGTCAATTTAGTATCATTGAATGGTGAAATCTCTGTATTCTAATTTCAGGATATAGGATTGTTCGAAATTGATTAGCATATATTTACATGTAAAGTGCACATGTATTTTAACTTGGTACCCTACTCCAGATATTTCTATGAAAGATTAATTATATATACACCAGTTCATACAAGAAGTAGTGGCATATAAAATATTTATATGAAATATTAATTATAGAACACCAGTTCATATAAGAAGTAGTGTTGTTACTATAGTCATAGTTTATAATTAAAAGCTATGTAAATGAAAATATAATGCATGAAAACAAGCAAAGAAGAAGTGGTCGAGTTGTTGAAGCACTTTCTCTCTATGCATGGTTAAAAAGATGACCTCCTCCACACTTGGGATGGGAGGAAAGTGAGTGATTATGCTTTCAATACTTTGATTGATAAATTGTGGAATGGGTGTCATTGATTATGCATTCCAAACTTGGATTGATAGATTGCCTAATATCAAGATTAAAACATATAAAACATAAAACAGAGATGAGAAATTAAAAGTTTTGATATTTTTTTCAGTTATATTAATTATATTTGGGGATATTTATTTGAAATTAGATAAAAAATTGTGAAATCCTCAGATTTGAGCTTTTATTTCTGTATAATTTAAGTGCCTTAGAGGTTTTTCAACATGTTGAATCTATTTCTACACTCAAAATTAGATTTTAAACAACAAAAAAATAGTAATTTAATACAAATTTATGTGACTGAATTCCAACTAAAAAAATAAAATATAAAACAATTAAAGAACCCCGAAATCGAAATTCAAGTTCAACGGGTTCAATTCTCAGTGCAACTAGTTTACATTTCTACGTAACAATACAACACGAAGACTTTCACCCAGGCTGCAAAAAAAAATGAGTTCTGTCAATTTGGCCCTGGATTAAAAATGAGATCACTCTGCCCTAGGCAATTTTGGAGTGGTTATTTAATAAAATAGAATGCTTAAAACACTCATACCAGGCATTTATATACAATGCAATGTTTAAGGGCCAAACTTCATAGTTTCAATAACTAAAGCGCAAATAACCGTGGAAGGTGGATGCAGTGAAATAAAGCAAAATACCGTGGAGAAATAAGTATTACGATAAAGCACGCTTAACGTATTAGATCCAAGCTTTCCCTTCAAGTAACCTAACCTTTGGTCCTATCACGCTCCTAGTCTCTCCATTTGTATGTTTTTTACAGGTAGGTATTTAGTGGACTCGTCGAATACATGAATGATATGGGCCAGTGCAGATCCGCAGCCAGTTTCAGGTCGACTTTGAGCTAAAATGAGGGTTGCCCAGCACAACAATTGCCTCAGATATTTCTATTGAAAACCAAACAGGCTCCTTCTCCGTATACCTTTATATATAGTGTATGTAAAGATTAAGTAGAGAAAAATTTGATGCAACACACTATATTATTGATGTGTATTTTATTAATATGAATATGTATAGTTATACAATATAGTTACAAGAAGTTACCTAGTTACCAACTCTTATAATTGTAAACTAACTAATTAGTTAACAATGTAATTAGGTATTTTCCTTAACACTCCTTTTAATTACATCCTATAAAAACTACCATTATCAGGCCTTGGGCATCTGGGCCCTTCAGTGATGGAGTGAGGCCCACAGACTCTGATACCATGTAAAGATTAAGTAGAGACAGATTTGACGCAACACACCACACTATTGATATGTATTCTATTAATATGAACATGTATAGTTACACAATATAGTTACAAGAAATTACGAAGTTACCTACTCCTATAACCATAAATTAACTAACTAACTAGTTAACAATGTGATTAGGTATTTTCCAGGTTCAAAACTCAGCATTGAAACTCAGCATTGATGGAGGAGGAAGTTTTTGAAGATTACTCACTTTCATCTATGCAAGGTTTTCAATCCGAAGTGAGGAGGTTAAAAAACAATAAATCTGAGCAAAAGAAAATCTATGCAAGGTTTTCAATCCGCTGATGGGAAGTGAGGAGGTTAAAAGACAATAAATCTGAGCAAAAGAAAATGACAGAACGCCGTTGCCGGGGATCGAACCCGGGTCACCCGCGTGACAGGCGGGAATACTCACCACTATACTACAACGACTTGATGAGATTAAAGACTGGCAATCAAATCCTGTTAATCCCAGAATAAACAATGTAGTAACCAGAACAGGCATAGCGATGCGAATATGATAATAACATGATAAGCAGGAAGACGAACGTGAGATGAGATTTCAGAGAATTTGGTTCAACGGCCGTGAAATAAAGGTAAGATAAAATGAGTTTCAGTGGGTATCGAGCTTTATCGTAATCATCTCTTTTACAGTTTCCATCAAAAACTGTGAATGAACAATATTTAATTGTGGGAATCTCTTCTCAGTGGTGTTCATGTAATGATAAGTATTATTTATGGTGAAAAAAATTACAAAGCATAAATATTTAAATTAATTATATAGGTCCATTTATACAACATTAATCCGAACTTACCATAAGACAATAAACATCTTTTCTTCTTCACAATCTAAAGGATACAGTTAGGTGTTTCTGTATTTTGAGAGGATTTTCAATTTAAAAATATATTTATAATAAAATTAGTATTAATTTTTTAATTTATAAGAATTGAATTTTATGTATTGTATGGGGTTTTATAAAACAATAAACATCTGTTTTTTTTACGATCTAAAGGATATATTTAGATGTTTATGTATTTTGAGAGGCAATTTAAAAATATATTTATAATAAAATTAGTTTTAATTTTTTAATTTATTAGAATTTAATTTTTTGTATTTTATATGGTTTTTAAATTGAATCTTTTCTTTGTTTGTTCTCATTACAGTTTGGCAATTAACAAAAGAATATTTGACCAATCTTATTTTTGCAATTTGAATGTTAAACATATTTCATAAGGAGTGCAACTGCTAAATGGGGTGGAAGCATCTTTAGGAAATTAATTGTTAAATCTCTGTAATCTACAAACTTATAGAAAATTGTGTTCTTTCTGTTTTGTTTTGGACATGTTGAATGTACAAACTTACAAAAAATTGTGTTACTTGCAGTTATATAGAAAATCAGATATGCATGGGTGGTAAGTAAAATATCACTTTGCAGTTTAATACATAAAATTGTTAGATTAGAATACAAAAGTTGCTTTTAAGATGTTACAAATCTTGAATTTTGAAAAAACTTGATTTAAGATTATGCTATAGCAAAAACATGGTGACTAAATACTTGGGGGGCACACGAAGAGAATAAAACTTAGTTTTAGGCGACGAGGAGAGATTTGGAATTTATGATGTTACTTCTGTGTGAGAAAAATACCACGATACAAATAAAAATATAATGAAATTGTTGTTTGGGGGACATGGTTAATATTTTTATTATAACCATTAATTGATATGCTAGTGATCCTCATTAGGTATGCTACCATACTTGTTGACTCATAGGTGGTTTAATAAGACACTTTTGGATTCATAGGTGGTTTAATAAGACAACAATGGATAATTGTCTTGCTTGTGGATTGCTCTAATATCCATCCATCACGTGCGACCTCCTGACCTCTTTACAATCTATGTAAGGATGCATCAATCTATGCACATGCATCTGTATACCTGGATGCTTTTGTTGATCCTCCACCAATCTCCACGGGCTTCTTTACTAGCTTATGGTGTTTCTTCATGGAATGCGCATAAAGTTGGGCCCAAGTTGGGCCCCTCCACCAGCTTATGGTGCTGCTTCTGGATTCCATTGGAAATCTACAAAATTTAACCTCTTTGAACTTGGATTCAGATCGACTCTCACAAGCATTAGAAATCTGCGTCGGCTGTCCATATTGACACTGAACAAGAATACGCTCCCGGGTCCCATTTTGGACTCCATGGTAGATCTGAAGCAACTAACGTAGATCTGAAGCAGCTGACGACCCTACATATATCATATAATTTCTTGACGAGTAAGATTCCGTCCTCCTTAGAAAATATGTCAATTCTTGTAGAGTTGCTAGCAAGTAACAATCATTTGAGCACAAGAACTCCAAAATCACTGGGATTTTTTAGTTTTGTCCCCCAAAAAACTCACAGGGAATATGCATTGTGATCGAAAAGACCACCAACTTCAACCTACAATCACAGAGTTTTCAACACTCTATCACGGTCGATATTCAGACTTCTTGTTTGGCTTCAGATCAACACGAACAAACACTCACATTTTTTCTTTTATTATAACGTTGAATTGTGCTATGTCATAGATAACTCTACGCAGAATTATTACTACAAGGATATACTTCTGTGCGAAAGCATCAATGAACAATGTTGATGAAATCTGTCACAGACAATTTTGTGCAAAATTTAGTAACCAATGCGGGTGTGTCGCAGGTCACTCTCCACGTAGTATCCTGCAACAATAATGACTTGTCGCAGATCATTACAGGGTCTTCCACTACACCAAATCATGATTTTCTCTTCCTGCAAAGACAAATACTCAAGAAATGTTATTTCAAACAAAATTTTAGAACTTAGTTGAGATTAATTGTGCATGTTCTTCCTACAATCACATAAACTCGTCATTTTGCTGAGATAAGTTATACATATAATTTAACAATTCAACACAATATCAAAAAATGAAAACATAGTGTGGCAACACCACACTCTCTGTTCTTTCTTTTAATCAATGAAGGAGTAAATTTAAACAAGAAATCTCTTTACCTCTCGGTATTTTAGACCTGTGCAATACACACTTATACATATTCAATCTCACACACTCACTAACTTATGCCACTTACAAAGAAGTCAATATGTCTCGAGCTCTCAGATAGCTCACAAAAAAATGAATCCCGAGTTATATTAACAAATGCTTAAAATAGAGATTTGTTCATAATATTTAGCAACCGACTTAACACCTATGACAAAAAAATTGATATCTAATCAAATAAACTCAACGAAAATGTCTTCTAGAAACATTTCGTAATTATTACATATATAATAAAAGAAATTAGGGAACCAAATCCCTTGGTAAATTTCTACGACCCATGAAGTCAATCTTTAAGATTTACCGCGAGATGCTCCTACATCAGACTCCCAAGGAAGAAAAGAACTATCCATTAGGTCTTCAAGTTCTATGCCATACTTGGAGATTTTTGTTACTTTCATCCAAGTAGCATCCTCTATTGGTCGAACTTTCCATTTGACCAAGTACTGGAAATACTCCTTGCCTTTGGTTTTCCTTAATACCTTCTTATCCAATACTTCCTCGATTTGTTTTTTCACTGCTTGGGGTAGTTGTTCTTTCCATTCTACAATTTGATCTTCATCACTTATAGGTTCATCTGCTGAAACATGTTGTCTCCTTAAAGGGATACAAATATGCAACATTAAAGATTGGAGAAATTCCAACACCACTTGTAAGTTCTATTTCATATGCATTAGAAGAAATTTCCCTTAAAATTCTACATGGTCAAATATTTTTAAGCTTTAGTTTGTTATAAGTCCCTACATGAAATCTCTCTTTCCTCAAATACGCCATGACCAAATCACCAACCTCAAAATTCACTGATCTTCTCTTCATATCTGCTCGTTGTTTATACTTGTGTTTGTTGTATTGCAATTTATGTTTGACCCTTTCCTGCAACTCTTGCATGCTTACTGCAAAATCCTCACCATCAACACTTCTTAATTCCTACTTTCCCAAATTCTTTAACTCATACACTCCCCTAGGATGCATTCCATACAAAATCTAGAATGGACTCATCCCTATGCTTCCATTTGGTGAGTCGTTATATGAAAAATCATCTTGAGCAAACATCTGATCCCATTGCTTAGGGTTCTCATTCATAAGGCTTCTCAAAATATTTCCCAGACTTCTATATACTATCTCTATTTTTCCATCAGTATATGGATGATAGGTTGAGCTAAAACTGAGATTAGTACCAATATTTTCCCACAAGCTTCTCTAAAAGTGTCCCACAAATCTAGTATCTCTTTCAAAACAAATTTGGGTAAACCATGCAACCTTACAACCTCTTTAGAGAACAAATTTGCAACATTTGTCGCATCACTAGTCTTGGTACAAGCAATGAAATGAGCCATTTTTGAAAATATATCTACCACAACATAGATTGAACCATTACCTCTCTGTGTTCTTGGCAATTCCAACACAAAATCCATACTCACTACATTCCACGACCTGCTTGGAATGGGTAGTGGTTGATACAACCTTGTATTCTGACTTTTCCTGGTAGCATGCTGACAAATTTTTCACTTCTCCACAAACTTATTCATTTGAATCTACATACATAGCCAATAATAAAAAACATTTACCTCAGAAAATATTCTATCTTGTCCAAAATGTCCTGATAGTCCTCCACTATGCTTTTCTTTGATCATATTTTCCCTCATTGAACACTTTGATATGCACAATTTACTGTTCTTGAACAACAATCCTTCTTGTAACATGTAGTCCAAACATTGACTTGTTACCAACAATTGCATTTTCACAAACTGCATAGGCATCCTTGAAATCTCCATCATCTCGATACATTTCTTTTAAACCATCAAAGCCTAAAGTGATGAATTGAAATTATTGTAAAATTAAATTAATTCAACTCAAAGCATCAATAACACTATTTTTCTTACCACTTATGTGTTTAATCACAAAATTAAAATTCTGTAGAAATGCAACCCACTTGTCATGTCTTTGATTCAATTTTGATTGACTAGTCATAAATTGTAATGCGTTATTTCCACTATACCGAAAAAATTCCTTGGGAAGGAGGTAATTCCTCCATTTCTTAAGTGCTTGAACAATTGCATAAAATTCCTTGTCATAAGAGGAATATTTCTATTTTTCCTCATTTAATTTCTCAATAAAATATGCAATTGGTTTTTTCACTTGACTCAAGACAACTCATATTACAGTCTCACTAGCATTAACCTCAACTTGAAAGAGTTTATCAAAGCTTGGCAAAGCTAACACAAGATTTTTGGTAATATTTTTCTTCAATAGTTTAAAATTTCTATCAGCTACTTCAGTCCACTTAAATTCCTATTTTCTTTCTTTGATAGTTTCTACAATAGGTACACATATTAGACTGAAACTTATAATGAACTTTCTATACAAACTTTCAAGTCCATGGAAACTTCTTACCTCAAATGAACATCTCGGGGATGACCAATTCACAATTGCTTGAACCTTTTCTGGGTCCATCTTCAAACCTTATTCATCTACTACAAACCCCAAATATATTAGCTCCCTCTTCATAAAATTACATTTCTTCAAATTTATTAGTAGTTTTTCCTTCTGCAGGGTACTCAAAACCATCTTGAGATGCCTTAAATGTTCCTCTTTTGTCTGGCTATAGATCAAGATGTCATTTAGATAGACTATCACAAACTTTCCAATAAACTCTTTTAAAACTTCATTCATTAACCTCATAAATGTACTAGGAGCATTTGTGAGCCCAAAAGGCATCACCAACCATTCATACAATCCACTATTAGTCTTGAAAGTAATTTTCCATTCATCCCTTTCTGTAATTCTAATTTGATGGTATCCACTCTTTAAATCAATATTTGAAAATATTTTGAACCACTCAAACAATCCATCAAATTATCTATGCAAGGCAATTGAAATCTGTACCTTATGGTGATTTTGTTGATTGCTTTGGAGTCAATGCACATGAGCCACCCTCCATCCTTCTTTGGGCTAAATATTGTTGGTACAACACATGGAATCAAGCTTTCCTTGACTAAACCTTTATATAAGAGATTTTGTACCTGTCTTTTAATCTCTTCATTCTCTTGTGGGGTCATTCTATGGGATGTTTTATTAGGGAAATTTTCTCCTAGAATTAAGTCAATATGATGGATAATACTCCTTATAGGGGGTAATGTATTTGGAAAATCATCAACTATAATATCAACCAACTCATCCAACATAGCTTTAACTTCTGTAGGTAAATCATCTAGATTTGTATTAGTGAGTAGTACCTTTGGATTACCAATTAAGTCAAAATGTATCTCTTCTTCTTTCTTGACTTCTTGTAGTAGCTCCTTCCCACTTATCAACAATACACATGGACTAACTTCATCTTTGGCTCCTTCACCCTGTAAAGGTAGCAACCCATTCTTGTTCTCATTCTTTTCAAGACAATAAGCGTTCCTTCTACCATCATCAATGTATTTTCTATCATACCGCCATGGCCTTCCCAACAAAATATGGCAGACGTCCATGGACATTATATTACATAACACCTCATCCTTGTAGCTACCAATTTGGAATTCCACTTTACACTGTTAATTCACCAAAATATGATGTCCCTTATGCAACCAAAACACTTTTTAGGGAGTGAGATGTACTAGCCTCTCCAATCCCAATTTCTCTACCATCTTCGTGAAAAGAAAATTGTTCGTGCTACCACTATCAATGAAAATTTTACAACACTTAACTCTTGACTTACATACATTCCTCAATAGACTTTTCCTTTGAGATGGTTCATGAACTTCCTTTTCTGACTTAACCAAAATTCTCTTCAACAACAATGATTCCCCTACCTATGGAGTTTCTTCTTTTTCTACTACATTCACATCTTCTTCCTTTGTTTCTACAACATGTGTATTCCTATGATTTGTTGCCTTGTTCTCTGAACAATCCCATGACATGTGTCCTATCTTACCACATGTATAACATGTCATTTCTCTGCCTCTTCATCGCCTTCTTGAGAAAAATCTTCTGCCTCTTGATTCTCCTCCTCTTGGTGAATTTCTACTTGAACTTCTAGCCTATTCTTTTGATGGTTGAAATATTCCTTTGTTAGATTGTTCTTTTCCTCTTGCTAGACTCCTTCCTATGTTTCTCTGGTTTTTATTTCTGGCCAACTTCTCTTCTTCCTTCAAAGCTGCTTGGTATGCATCTTCAAGAATTCTCAAGGACAAAAGGAAGATTTCATTTTGAATTTCATACCTCAAACCATTTATGTATCTAGAAACTTTCTCAACATCTTCCTTAATGTGACCAGCTCTAATGTTAAACCTATAGAATTCCTCTATGCATTCCTTTATTGTCATAGTTTACTATCTAAGGTTTTGCAATTGTCTAAACAAATTCAATTGATAATCCTTAGGCATAAAATTACCTTTAAATTTGGCCACCATTTTGTCCTAACTCCTGATATTAGCTTTTATTTTCCTCCTTTTGACTTCCTGCAACTCATCCCACCATAGAGATGCATGTCCTTTTATCCTAGTCACTGGTTTCTTCACATTCTTCTCTTCTTCTACATCTTCATAATCACGATATTTATCCATGGAATTTATCGATTCGAGTAATTCATCAACATTTAAATTACCTTCATACATGGGAACTTCCATCTTAGGCGTGGATCGAACTCTTGTGACCATTCTTACTAGCTATTCCATTGTTATTTCTCCTTCTAGAGCTCCTTATGTTTCCTCGTTAGAGCCTATATCCTCACTTTCACTAAAATCTCCTATGTCAGGTTCTCTCCTTCTAAAATGACTTGTTTCTGCTGATCCTCTCCATCCTCATCAAGTCTTGTTACATGGAAAAGACCTCCCTTAGGATTTTTGAAGATGAATTTTGACGGAACTTCAAAGGGGAATCCTGGCCCCATGCGATATGGAGTAGTCTTTCGAGACGATGAGGGAAACATTTGTAACATCCTTGCCATAAATCTTGGTCATGACTCTAAAAACTCAGCGAAACTATGGGGTCTCCTTAAAGGAATCCAAGAGATATAAAAATATCCATTTATGCTGATCCTATGGCATCTCAATCTAAAAAGATCTATTTTTATTGATCCTCTCTATCCTCATCGACTACTGTTACATGGAAAATACCTCCCTTAGGATTTCTGAAGATGAATTTTGATGGTGATTCAAAGTGGAATATGAGCCCTCTGGGATATGGAGTAGTCTTCCGAGACGATGACGGAAACATTCGTAACATTGTCGCTAGAAATATTAGTCATGACTCTAACAACTTAGAAGATATATGAGGTCTCATTAAAGAAATCTAAGAGGCCTCATGCCTAGGATACCATAATATTATAGCAAAGGGGGACTCACAAATCATCATAAAAAATATTTCTAAACTTCTCAATGGATCTAATCCTATGAAAATATCGCCCAACTGGAGATTGTTACGCCAAACAAAACTTCTCAAAGATATGTTTCTCTCCAACATGGTCTATATGCCTTCACATGTCTGGAGAGAGGCTAAAACTATTGTCGATAAACTAGCCAATGTGAGAGTCGAGTGTCAGGGGCGAGACATAGCTTTCAACAACCAACATCATCCCACTCTCCCAATTCTCTGTGAATACATAGAAATAGCACAAAAGGAAGGTCTCCTCCCAGATGGGGTGTCACACACGCATGCATGAGCAGGATTTAGCGGAACGGGGTGCCACCTGATGCACTTTGAGATTTCTTTACTTGGTGGATTTTAATGCCTCAACTCCCCTACCAGTTCATACCTCACAAACATTCCCTCCAGTGGTTATGTTGGTTGTCTGAAATCCCTCCACTGGTACCGTCAACCTGCAGGAAAATAACACAACAATTATGGAAATTTTCATTGCAGGAGTTATGGGTTACTTGACGACACATGCTTATGAGCACATCTATCAATACAAATACCATTGCAAGGTTCCCTATTTCATTACTCTATTAGTGAATAGAGGGAAACTTTATATTATCTTTCCTGGAAGGCTTTGGATCCATTGTGGCTCAAAGATTTGGTGTTGTCCTGTTACACGCCTGTCCTTTTCTATCAACATGCCTCGAGAGCTGGCTCACTCGAAATGATGCATCAACTCATCTCATGGGGTCTATTCTAAGCATCGATCTCCGTCCTCCTCGTTGACTAGCATAGACTGTGCACAATTTTCAGTGGAAATTCGAGAAGAGGAAAGGAATTCCTCTGCTACACATCTGGAGGAGGAAGAAGCAGGTCTACACATGAGTGAAGAAGACTTGGGCAATGCCATAGTTGAGGAAGAGAACCCTTCGCTCCATGAAGAGGTACCCACCGAGCCAGTAGAGGAAGATGGTGACCCACAATCGAGAATATGGGATATAGGAGATGGGGCATGAAAACTCAACAAGATGAGACTCTTCCCATGCAAGGTATGCATGAGTAACCAATTCAATTCTCTACATACCAACTGCAACTCATCTTCAAAATCCATCAAGATATGGAAAAATTGATATTTTGTCATGAACAAATGGAGGCCAGAATTGCAGAACTCTACGACCAACTCTTAGCCCTGTAATAGGATGTCGTTGTTTTGGTTTGGACTCCTCAACCTCCAAATCATGGCACAAAAAGTGCACTTGAATATATGAGGATCTCTCATCTATGTTAATGACTCTCCCCTTTATATTAGAATCAATTTTTTGTTGTCTTAACTTGCTTAAGTTTATAGGCTATAGTCAATATACTACACTATCAATATAGTCAATATACTACACTATCAATTTTGACAACCAAGACAATATTTTTGCAAACTCAACTCAGAAGCCAGAGTTGGTTTCCTTTGTTGGGAGCTCTGGCATTCTGACGAATGCTCTATACTTATTATTTATAGTTAATAGAAGGTAACATCATTTTTAGCTTAAAAAAATATATCAGTCTCAATTAAATCAATATAGATGGACTTGGCTACCTACATATTTTTTAAAATCATGTATTTGGTAAAAAGTTCAACCAAAATTTTTAAGAAATTAGAAATTTCATTTTGATTTTTAAAAAAATTATTTTTAATAAACATTTTAAAAAAACTTAAAAAAACAACCTCAAATAATAAAAGTTCAATCAAGTTTGACTCTAAGAGAAAGCTATAGTCCGTGCTTTGGCGGGGACTAATAAAATGAATGAAGGCATTGATGACACTTTCTCCCCTACAAACCCTAAATTTTTATTTTCATTTTTCTATATATATATAAATTATTTATAATTTATTAATAATTTATTTTTCTATATATATAAATTATTTATAAATTATTTATAATTTATTTTATATATTTTGTATTATAATTAATAATTTTAAATTTTAAATAAAATTTTGTAATTTAAAAAATATTTACACATAAATATACAATGTTTTAAATATAATATCAACTTTTTAACATCTACAAATTCATATATAAAAATTATATATCCAATTTGTAACATATTACCTTAAATTTAGATATCTAATTACAAATTATAATAATGCCACATTTTGACATGATTTCTTTATCATTTCTAAATATATGCATTCCGTTTATGTTTCTCTTCGTTATAAATATTGAACATTAACTAGATTTCAATTCTATTGTTTTGTTCTTTCCATTTTTCCCACTTAATTTGAATATGTTTCTCTTCGTTATAAATCTTGAACATTAACTAGATTTCCTTTCTATTGTTTTATTCTTTCCATTTAATTTGAGGTCAATAGAGGTTCCAATCAATAAGTGCAATTTTCTTCTAAATTAATTGAAAGGTTTCTTTTAGATTAATTGAAAGGGTTAGTTCTTTTTCACGTTTTGAAAAGTTTGATGCATACGGCCTCTTCATCTCCTTAGGAGGTTTTAAATGTAATGGTTTGCAAAGGAGAGGATGGCTCCTTAAGCATGAGTAGACCCATATCCACATCGCTTTCCTGAGAGGGAGGGATAGGGCTATTCACAAAGGTTTCAAACATGGATTGCTCTATCTTAATTTTTGAAACAACTTAAAAATCTGTCAAAATATTTTTATCCTTTAAATTTATTATTTTCTTATAAAAATTAAAAAAAATTATTTTTAAAATAAAGATATTCTTTCACATTAAACTTTTTAAACCAATT
The DNA here is from genome assembly GCA_032191745.1 of Picea mariana. Classification (NCBI taxonomy): domain Eukaryota; kingdom Viridiplantae; phylum Streptophyta; class Pinopsida; order Pinales; family Pinaceae; genus Picea; species Picea mariana. Next base: position 280,687 of record JASDQU010240561.1, on the reverse strand, counting down.
TTAAGTAGTTAAGATCAAAAGTTTTATATTTAATAGTATATGATTTAATTAAATATAAATAATTTAAAATTTATATTTTTAAAATTTCTAGGTGGATGTGGATGATTATATTTAAGGTTAAAATATTTATATTTAATAGTGTATGATTTAATTTCTTTGCGGTTTTGAAAGAGATATTTTATTTCTAACATTATATCTTTGCGATTTCAAATGTGAATAATACTTCTTTGCGTTTTTTTTCTCTTTTTGATGGGAATAATCTTAGTGGTTACTTTTAGTGATGCGAACGATAATACTTCTCTACGGTTTTGAGTTCTCGGTGATGGGGATGCATAGGTTGAGGTAGGACTAGGGGGGCGTATCTGGCCGCGACTATGGCGTCCATTCTATTTGGAGGGGGATTAGCACCAGCCATAGGGATATTAGGTGGAGGATAACTCGGAGGAGAAGGAGTTTGTGAAGGGGCTACTGGGAATGAATTTCAGAGTGGAGTGGGAAACAGAAGGGGATCTAAGGAGAAGGCTAACGAGCTCAAGTCAGCAGGTGCTTCTTTTTGTGTAGGAGTGGAGAAATCTTCTGCGGTCCCGGCCCAACGCCAAGGTATGGCTTTAGGGAAGAGGGGAGTGGCAAGAATTTCTCCTTCCAATTCCAGGCCAGGAGGGGGAAATCCAGCAGGAACACTCTCGAAGTTGAGGAAACGGGAAACCTTGGAAGGAGGCCGGTCAAGAATCTGAGGAGGATAAAACAAATTTCTTACGAAAGGAGATGGCAGATTACCTAGTTCGGCGATGGAAGATTCTTCTTCGAGGGCCTTTCCTTTCCTGAGCACCGCTTCTGGATCTGTTTCAAGCATAGCTAGAGGCAGCTGTGGATGAGACCGCGTATGTCTGCCTCTGAAAGCCACAGCTAAAACAACAGGTTCACTCCAGTGGAGTCATCGCAATGGAGTCACCAGGTGCACACTAGCAATCTCAATAGTTCTGATATCTGATGCACCTTCAGAATCAGTTAACCGCTGTCGTTCTGCCTAGGGAAAATCTTCAACTTCGTCCCTGGCAATGGTGCCAGAAATGTTAGCGCTGGAAGTCACTCCTGGATTGCTTGCAGGAGCAGAGCCCAACGCCCATCAGTTTTTATGTCATGGTTTAATAGATGAGTGATCAGATGGGTGGATACTCCAACAGGTGCGGCTTCAAAATGGGAACTATGTCTAATAGACGAGGAACAAAGGAGGTCTTGATCCAACTTCAGTCAGTGAGTTGAATAAAATGTGAAAAGGTGGAAGACTTGAGAGGAGAATGAACAAACAACCTCAGGCAGCAGGCCTTTCAGTGGCTCGTGGGGGGAAAAACTCTGAATGCAAGATCCTCCTGGTTTAGGGATTCTAGAAACTGAGGGGGAAACTTGACTGGATCCTCCAATTCCAAGTCGCTCAGCGAGGAGAAGTTCACAAAAGTCGATTAGAACAAAATGACTATCATAGTGATCCAACCTACATCATCCTATGACAATCATACTCGACTGGATCCTCCAATTCCGAGATGCTCTAATAAAATATAAACAAAGATATGAAAGGAAACTGACATTCATCGGGCAAGAAGTCTCAAGAGTCCAGGAAAATCAGAGAACAATTCTTCATTAAAAACTTTACAACCGGGAGCTCTGCTCAACCATCGATGCTTACAAAATACAAAAACTGAGTCTATATACTTAGGAAACTTCCTCTCACAGAGGCACGTACAGTCACTCAAAGCCAGGTGTCCCCTCAGTCAAACTCGTACCAATGTCCATCTTTAAATGCCGTCTTAACCAGACATGGCTCCTGTAAGGAGAGTAGCTGAGCTAATAAGTGTTCGGATAGCGTGTCCAGGCTTCTCTGTCAAGCTAAAGACTTCGGCATGACTACTTTGAGAAAATCGATACACGGGACCTCCTCGAGCAGACGGCTTGCCAGAACCTCCATTCCCTCACTTAATGAATGAGAGGAAGTTTCAACCACCTGCACCTATCGCCTTTTACTTCAGGTGAGAAACAGGACCGAGATCAGATCGAATGGCACTTGAAGGTCGCGACAATTCCTTCTGTGGATCACGCATAGCATCTTCGGCCCTTCCTGAACAACTTTTTCCCTCATAAGAGATCACGGACTATGACCGCGCGCTTATCCCCAAAGCGCTTTCAACGTTCGCGAATGGGAGGAGTAAACCTTTGCTTCTTCTAATTGTGAGGAGCGAGGCGCCGAGAAGGCTTAATCTGGTGCTACAAGTTCCCCCAGATCTGACGGCTCATACTTCTCTTGGCGATGCCATGGGTCCGGGCCTGATATTCTCCTAGCACCTCGCACGTCGAAAAGTAATGGAGTTGCTTTTTGCATGTTGGAGCTACGATGGGCGAAACACCGAGGCGATCTAATCATGCACCAGGTGTCCTTCTGCAGATCGGACAGCCCAGAAAACCAACCCAATTAATCAATAATATTCCCCTTTGGCATTGATGTCAACACTCTGATGCAACGCTAAAATCATATTGATCGTGCTCCCCCTTGTGACCATCGCTACCCTTGGAAACATGCCTCTGTTCTCTCTCTCCAAGAATCTATCTCTCTATCCATGCATCTGATGAATATCTCCCCCTTTTAAATCAATGGAAAAGGTAACTTCCCATCAGGGCTGGTCCCCCTAACTGAAATGTCCTTGGGGATGCTCCCCCCAACTGAAATATCCCTGAAATTTCTCCCCCAAACTGAACTATCCTGTTTATGGTGCTTTCTTGTGTAAATATAAGACATATAAGAATAGCATTCAAAATTCATTTCGGGGTAGAAACTATGCCAAGTTTCTGATGAAGATACTCAGGATTCCCTCAGAAGTGATTTTGTAAAGATATCTACAATTTATTCTTTGGTGGAAACATACTCAAGCCAAATGTTCTTCTCTCAAACCTGTTCCCGTAAAAAATGATACTTGATTGGAATGTGCTTCATCTTGGAGTGCATCACTGGATTTTTTGAGATACTGATGACACTTGTGTTATCACAATATATCAAAATGGGCTCATCATACTTAACCTCTATATCTGTCAAAGTTTGTTTTATCGATAGAATATATGTACAACATGCTGCTACTATAAGATACTCTGGTTCGGATGTAGACTAAGATATTGATGATTGTTTCTTTCTTAGCCAAGATACCAAACACTCACCCAAGTAGAATGATTCTCCACTTGTACTTCTTTGATAATCAATGCAACCTTTTCCAATCTGCATTTGTGTAGGCAATAAGTGATAGATCCTTTCCTTTTGGATACCATAATCAAAACTCTTATGTACTCTTGAGAAATCTGAATATCTTTTTTACTGATAGAACATGTGATTCCTTTGGTTCCACTTGAAATCGTGCCACATGTCCAATTTCTTGCATTACATCTAGTCTAGATGTTGTCACATAAAGTAAGTTTCCAATCATCGAACTATACTTCCTATGACCTATAGCCTTTGAATCATCATCTTTACTTAACTTTCAATTGATTTTCATAGGAGTATTGACTCGTTTTCAATCTTTCATTTTGAACCTCTTTGGAATTTATCTAATATACCTGGTTTGAGAAACAAAAATTCCTTGGTTTCTTTGACATATCTGAAAACCTAGAAAGAAGGATAGTTCTCCAACTAATGGAATTTCAAATTCATTTTGCATATCCTTTGCAAATTTCTGCCTCAACCTATCATCATCAATTCCAAAAATAATATCATCAACATAAACTTGAATTAATAAAATACTATCTTGAGTTACCTTTATGTAGAGGTTATTATCTGCATTTCCTTTCCTGAACCCTTTTTGTTGTAAATATCTATCTAGTATGGAGTACCATGCTTTGGGGGCCTGTTTGAGACCATACAATGCCTTCTTCAATATGAAAACACAATTTTCATTCTCTCACAACTAAAATCCCTCTGGTTTCTCAATGTAGACTTCTTCTTCTAGATCCCCATCCAGGAAGGATGATTTCACATCCATCTGATACACATTAATTTTATTGGAGAATGCATAAGAGATGATCAATCTGATCTCTTCCATTCTGGAAACTGGAGAAAATAACTTTTGAAAGTCTATACCTTCAACCTGAGTGTACCCTTTAGATTTCCTGGTAACATTTCCATCTTCATTCAATTTGTTTCTAAAGACCCACTTTATGTCGATCACATTCTTGTACCTTGTCCTTGGAACCAATTCCAAAGCATCATTCTTCTCTCTCTTATCCAAATATTCATCCATGGATTTTATCTAGAATTCATCCTTTCTGGATTCTTCAAAGCTTCTTGGCTCAATCGAAGATAAGACTTCTGGGTGCAGTTATTCTGGTGAATTTTTTTTTCTTCTAGTCTCAACTCTTGCATCTTTGTTCCCAATAATCTAATCTGATGGATGATTCTTCTGTATTCGTTTTCTAGGTGTATTTGGAGGTACTTAATGTTCTTTCTCTTCTATTTCTAACTGATCTTCTTTATCTTCCCCTTCTTCTAATTATTCATCCTTTGCTTCTTCTTCGTGAACCTGTTCCATTGGATCCTTTTCTTCTTCCTCTATTTTCCATCCACTTGTCTCATCAACTGTCACATTGATGCTTTACACAATTTTGTTGAGCCTTAGATTGAAACATTTGTATGCTTTCCTTGTAATCGAATATCCAACAAGTATTCCTTTGTCCACACAAGAATCGAACTTTTCCATTCTACCATATTCTCTTTTGATGTAGCATTTGCTTCCAAAAAATCTGTAGTGCTTCACTTTGCTGGTCTTCCTTTCCATAGCTCATAGGGAGTTTTATCACTGTTGTTTTTGAGAATTACTCTATTTTCAATGTGAAAAGTTGTATGCACTACATGTTTCGAAAAGCCATCTATCAACTTGGAATCCATTAACATAGTTTGAGCCATTATTTGTACTATCATGTTTTTCCTTTTGACAACTCCATTCTATTGAGGTGTCCTAACAACGAAGAATTTCCTTTTTATTCCATGCTTTCTGCAGAAATCCATAAATTCCTTTGAAGTAAAATCTCCTCCATTATCAGAGCTCAAACATTTTATTTTTGAATCCATTTCATTTTCAACCATTTCCTTGTATATCTTGAAGTTATCGAATTCTTATGACTTCTTCCTGAGAAAACTATCTGCAATCATCCTTGTATAATCATTAACCAATAACATAAAATATTGCTCAACTTTTAAACCCTTTGTTTTAGTTGGTCCAACTAGATCAGTATGCACAATTTCCAGCAGTCTTGTTGGAGATTATTCCGTTAATTTGAACTTGGTCTTTGTTTACTTTCCTTGTTGACAATGCTTGCATAATGTGTTGGTTGTCTTCACGATCTGGGGAATTTCTCTGACTGCTTCCTTTTTTCTGAATTTGACAAGGTTACCAAAGTTTATGTGACCCATCCTTCTGTTCCATAGACAAACTTCATCTTCCTTTCCTAGAAAACAATTTTCATTTCCAATTTCACTTAATACATATATGTTGCTTGAAGTTCTTACAACCGTTGCAACCAATCTGCCTGAAACTAATTTTTTTATCTCACACTTCTATGAATCAAACACAAGTTTGTGACCTTGGTCATACATTTGACTTACTTTGAATTACACAGACATATCATTTTAATGAGTAAGAATCCATGTTGGTGAAACATACATGCTATAAGCATAGAAGTTACTGATCAGATGGTATCATAGCAGGTCCAAAGACTTGGAGAACACCTACATGGTAAATACCTGCAATTAGTACCAAAATATTGGACACACATTTCTACCAAGCCTACAGAGCAGGGATGATTCTAGGGGCTAAATTTCTCTCATGGGCTAATTTTCCATGGTTTTTCCCAAAACAATATTCTCTATTCTAAAAATGATTCACCCAAATTCCGTAGGATAAAATTATTTTACCTTAAAAATCGCAAAAAAATTATATAAACTATATAAAATCCTTAGAAATTTGAATATTTTTACAAAAATATCGCCAAAAATTTATAGTTGGAATATGAAGGATTAGTAAGATTTGCCAAGGTTTCTACATTTTAAAATAAATTTCCATCCTTAAAATCATCCCTGCTACAGAGAAGGATAAAGCCATCAATGGTGGGGAATCATTGTGAAGAAGATGATAGAGAATACCTCG
>JASDQU010240561.1:240654-251101 GCA_032191745.1 Picea mariana | reverse complement strand
TGTTTTTGCAATTAAACAATTCACACTATGGTTCCAACACACCGTACCACTACTTTTTAAGCATTCCCATGTGCTATGATTCACTATTACAAGACAATCATTTGCAGAGAATTTGTGAATTTTCTGCAATATGTATATGCATATGTGAATCATGCCTTCGAGGTAGTCCAAGTTCCTATCACGCAATACATTCCCCTCAAAGATACAAAGCAACACTGCCAGTGACATAACATTTTGCAATACCTCAATAACAAACAAAGGCTCAGAAAATAGATTTGTAGATAGTCCCTCAATTGCTTTTTTATGCTCAAGCTACTAGGCAAGTCCACGTCAACCCTGGTGGCTAGAAGCAAATAAAATACTTTTTCTATTATTGCAAATAAAATCTCTGATTAGTCGCTCGGTGTCCATGAATTCCATAGAAATGGTTTGGTTCCCTTGGTCGGTGGTAATAATTTCAACTCATTCATGTTCCCATACACCCATGAAGGAATATCTGGTTCCAAGATTGATTCCGATAGAAAGTCCTTCTCCCTTAGCCATATTTTAATAGAGGAAACCCTTAAATCCTCAGAAAACAAGGAAAAAATAATTATTGCTTCAAAGAAGACTACATAGCGTGAGAAAAAAATGAGAGGCGCTTCACACCTCATAGAAAATCAGTGGATTCTTAGGGATGGTTTACAGATTCACACCAGCAAATAAATCACATGCTTAACATGACACCTAGTCCATATTTTCTTTATGCAATAGATCACATTCCAATGGATTTACTCGAATCTCCATGCATATAACGCAACCATAGGTTGTCAACTCCAGTCAACAACACTAGCAAGATTTGGCAATAGTTGTGCGACTAATCCACTACTAGTAACGGTGCTCCTCCTCTCACTTTCATGGAATTGTTAGATTCATAATGAAGAAAACATTAGAAACATAATATAAAGAACTGAAGCAATCAAGAAACCATGATGAACAGTTATAAATAAACAATGGAAGAAAAGGCATACTCTGTATTCATCAATTCTTCAAATAATCATGTACATAGACGTACATATATAATACAAGAAGACCATAATTGTTATGTAACTGTATAACAGTTAGGTAAACCAACTAAACCAACTAACTTATGATTAGAGTTTTAACATCCTCCCTTAATCATAAGTTCGTTCTTGCCTGAAAAACTGCCACTACTTGACAATCACATGTGTCAAGCGAATATTCAAAGCGCTGATTGAAGATGCTCTCTGAACTCTGAAAAAATAGCAGAAGCTGATGTCTTCTACTAAATTGGTGGTTTAAGGGTGACCAAAAACTCATTTGGTGGTTTTTGGGATGACCACAAACCAAATGTCTAGCAGAAGCTGATTTCTTCTGCTAAATGGCATGATTTTAAGTTGACCATAAACTAACAAGAGCTCAAGGCTCAAAAATATGAAAATGTAACAAGCAAAACTTCATGTCTTCTGCTCAATTGGTGGTTTTAAGCTGACCACAAACCATATCAACAACAATATGTTCAGGAACAAGACTGCATACCAAGAACTAGGTTGCATACTTGATCATCTGTTCATAGGCTCTAAATCAAACTTGGAACCTGACTCAACTAGATTTCCCCCCTATCAGGGACAAGTGGTTCCAATTCCCTTGACTGTCATTCGCAAGTATGGCCAAGAATATATCCAACACCTGTATAAGCTACTGGAACAATGTGTATGCTTTCACAATGTAAAGTGGAAAAGGTTAATCAAACTGTCTTCTGGCGGAGTCTGCAGACTCGATCTTCAACTCAGAAGACTACATCAACTCGACCCCGATCATACCCTAAATCATCAAATCTTGAAAAACATTCATTTCCATCAACTGTAGAAATATCTCCAATCAAGTACGACTGTACTTATGTATAAATCCGATGATAAGACTGCTCCAATAATTTGGCTTCCAAATGCCAATGCCAATTCCCTAACCATTCAAAATGAAGTTGTTTCTGCTTGCGCTTTTGGCACCTTACTGAGGGGTGATTTTTCTTCCCACAAACTCTACATGGGTGAAGATCAAAACATTTTGACTTATCATGGCCAAATTAGTGACATTGTTTGCACTGTATGGATTCTTTATCTGACTTATTATCATGATCTGGAATATCTGTAACAACATCTTCATCAACAATATTATGTACCTGTTCCTTACCAATATCCTTAAGCTCTGTTGTCTTATCATCATTCAAAAAACCTCCACTCACAAAGAAAATAGGTTCGCAATAATTAGGAATATGAAAAAGGTTGTTAGCATCCTTTACATATCCTAGTCCATATCGATTTCGTTTAAATCGTAATTCTTCCCATGGTCGAACAATACATTTATCCGCAACTTTTTCTGACCGAGGGACTTCATCTAACTGATCTTCATGTTTATGACTTTCATCACTAGTCAACTGAGCATCTTCATTCTCATCCTTGATGTCATTGTGTTTGTTAAAATCACATTGTTGGTGTCGAAGCAAGCTTAACTCATCAGACAACAGCTTGTTTTGAAGTTTGAACATATCAATCTTCTTGTACATTACTTGTAAACAAGTAATCACTGTGTTGAGAGTGTGCTTGTTTATTGGAATTGTAGATTCTGTAGTTGAGTTAATTAATGTGCGCAATATTATAAATATTTCTTCAATTCTTTCCATTTGTTTGTATGTTGATTCCACAAAGTTCAATTCTGTATCATGTTGTGCATGCCAAAGTTGTAGCCTACTTGAATTGCTTGTTTGTATATTTGTAGTCTTCTTTGCATGAGTGATCATTGCATGAATGCTGCCAAAACTATAGGATAACCAATGACAATGCACACAAAGATCCTAAGAGAAACCACCTTATTCAATTTCAGGTAGGTCTACAACTTAATAACACCAAATACAATTTTGCAAATACAATTTGTAGACCCCTTATAACACCTTTAGAACTACCTTATAACTTCATTACAAAAATCATACTAACAAATGCTCTTAACAATAGGTCTTATAACTCCTCTATGAAAAGAAACCCTTATAACTTCATGTACATTTAATTATAATGGAGAAAACTCCTCCATATAAATTTTCCATCTTCTTATGTTTTTCTCCATATACTTATGCTTTATGCTTCATATAGTAGATTCTTTCTAAATCCCCTCACACCAAGCCTTGTAAATTAACCTTTTGTAAAAAATGATATCGCTCCACTCCAAAAATACCAAACATAGTCTTCTCTTTTAATTTCCTACACAAAAAATTTTAATTCCACTTCATATGTTTTCATTCACTTTTATCTTTTTCACTCACTTATTTTTTTTTTATTTGTTTTCTGATGCCAAAAATCCTTCTCTACTTCAGTGCCGCTTTAAATCTCCAAAACATAACCACCATAATATAAAAAATAAATCACAAGTCATTTTTGAAAATTAAGAAATAAACTTCACTCCTCTTAAAAGAATGCAGAAACGAAAATCTCAACTGTGCTCTTAAAATGTGCAGAGGTGCAGTGGCTATCCAATGGGGGCATCTCACCATCGTTCCTCTCTTACCATCGTGCCTCTATAAAAAAAAACTATTTTTCCCTAAATCTTATGTGAGAAGAAACCTCAGAGAAACGCATACCTTGCAACTCCCAGATCACGGGTTCGAAACTCGGTAGTCATGCAGGCCGCCCAATGTGCAGTGACTTCGTACTCCATTACTCCTTCGAAGTTTCCCAGGGCTGGCAACCGTGGGGTCTGTAATGGTGGCGAGTCTTCTCGGCTCTCCTTCTGCGGCCTGCGCAAGGAAATATTTGGAGTACCTTTATCCACTAGTGATTCTTATTCTCCCACTGAAATGTACTTCTTGTTCTCCATTGTTAAACTTCTTGCATAGTGAAGGCTCATGCATAGAGTGCTTGGGTTCTCTTAAACAATCAACATTATCTCTCCAGAGAGGGTTCTTGCTCGTGGCTTCCTTTGACAGGATAAGATCAATGCCTCACTCCGGGCTTCTTCACGTTTCTCCACGGTTCGACTTCTCACATCTTAGCTCTTTCAAAACCTTCACATAAAACATTGATCATATTGTAAATCCTCTATCTAATCGCTGGTTCCGTTCTCCCACTCAATCACATGAATGTTCAAGGCCATCAAATGTAATTTGCAGCACCGATCTTTTGCTCATTTGGTGCACACTCTCATTAAGCTTCACTTCCATTGAAAAAACTACCATGGATATCAAGATTATCATCCCACAAGGAAATAAGTGTTTTGATAAACCAACAGGCCTCTAAGATCATCTACATGCTCTAATACCACTGTTAGATTCATAATGAAGAAAACAATAGAAACATAATATAAAGAACTGAAGCAATCAAGAAACCATGATGAACAGATATAAATAAACACTGGCAGAAACGACATACTCTGTATTCATCAATTCTTCAAATAATCATGTACATAGACGTACATATATAATACAAGAAAACCATAACTGTTATGTAACTGTATAACAGTTAGGTAAACCAACTAAACCAACTAACTTATGATTAGAGTTTTAACAGGAATTGGCACAATGAATAGATTTGTTTCCCCCAACACAAATTATTGCACATTCACAGTCAAGGAATTTACAACTAAAATAAGGACAATCCATACTTCATACACATACATACACAATAGTAAAAACTTCACTTAAAAAAATGGGAGGGTAGACCTTGTTTTCACACACCAAAAATTGTATTGTGTATATTATTCAATTATGAAAGGGTACAATATAAATACATCAAATTCATACTTCACACACATACATACACACAGTAGTAAACACTCCACTTAAAAAAAAAATAAATAAATAAATAAAAACAATTCACTCTTTTAAGCTAATCTTATATATACATAAGATCATCTCTAAAATATCTCTCATATTCCTAGGTACTCTTATGAGGGAGTTAAAGCTAGTGCAACTCTGATACCATGATAGAAAATGGGAGAGTAGACCTTGTTTTCACACACCAAAAATTGTATTGTGTATATTATTCAATTATGAAATGGTACATTATAAACACATCAAATTTTGTTTAAAGATACACACCCTATCTTAACCATACCAATAATTTATTGAGAGAATATCTAAACCACACACCAAACTAGAGCTAGTTAGTTGGAGCGAATCTCTCATGTCCAACTATATCTAGCAAACTCTTACATCTTATAATCAAACCAATATATTATAACCAATACATTTCACAAAAGACAACCTCTTTATGCTATGATGACGACTCGCATATTAAATAATAAGACGAGTATGAGTCAATAATTCCAATAGATTGAATGTAAGAAAACCAAGTAAAACTTGAGACTGTCTATAGGAAATATATTGAATTTAGAAGAAGATTCCTAGCTAAATGCAATAGGGGGAGAGGCAACCTCTTTCGAAAGAATTAGGGATTCTACAAATAATATGGAATATAGAGAAGGGAAAGAGAAAGATAAAAGAGTGTTGTATATGAGGCACTCAAATAATTTTATTTTTTTGGGAAGGTGTTTTTTTCTGTAAATCAAAGTTTCACCTTTTTAGATTATTTTTTCAAAAATTTGATAATCTAAGTTATCTTAAAATTGACTAAAACCCTTAAAATTTACTAAAACACTTAGAGATGAAGTTCAATGGAAAAAGTTCTAGACATGGAGTGGAAGAGAAAGGTGGAACTTTGACCTCTAATTTAATTCCTTCGGAGTTAGGGCCAAATTTACCTGAATAAATGAAGCGATATGAATGCACCATATTGGAAAGTGGAACATTATTTCGACGACAATCTCTATGGAAAGAATTAATTCCTTTTGAAAAGATTTAGGATAGAATTTGTTTGCCCGGGATAGAATTTCCCTCGTATAGATTATTATTCGTTTTCCTGCTTACAGATATCTTGGAAAATATGAGAAAATGAGTTCGAAAGAACATATGTATCTTGTCCTCTCACAATACATTAGAGGTTATCCATATTCTCTATGGTGGTAGCTTTCTAAAGAGTTGAATCCATAAACCATAAGCGCAGTGCACTCTCTTGTAGGGAGGGCTAGTTGATTTATATATTTTTAAAACATTTTTTCGTGGGTTTGTTTTCAATGTTTGGGTCGGAGGGCTAGTTGATTCAAATTTAAAAGGATTTGTTACATTTTTCCCTCAACGTTTGGGTTTTGGGTGTTTTTATGTTTAGGAACATTATTTTTATAATTTTTTTGAATCAAATGTATAATAATAATAATAATCTATTTTTAAGGTCGCGGTCAAGTTAGACATTTAATTGGTGTATGAGACCTCTTTGTTTATGGGCAAGGGACCCCCTCCGCCCAACGATTTGACTGGTAAAGTCTACGAAGGTATACATACCCTCCCCCCTAGATTTGAACTTACATAATTATCATATATTATGATTAAATATTATTCAATATGACTTTGCGATTGGATAAATTTTCATTCAAATCAAGGTCTACAAAATTCTATCATGAATAATGAATTTGAAAAAACATTTATTATTTTTTTTTTGAAATTGAACAAAATTTATAATTAAATAAATAATTCAGCATTATCATTATATTGATACTTCTAGAGCCCTAAATGGATGTGCCTTCCCATCTAGTTACTACAGATTTGTTGAAAGTGGAGCTTGTGGCATATTGAGATGTTGTTTGACATGCCTAATCTGATCAATAGAATAGGCCTATGTATTTTTGGCCACATTATTCTACATAGTGGTGGCACTTTAACATAGATTTCATGGTATTTGAGGATACATGTTATTTGTTTGATAAAATATTTGTTCACTATCTATTTGCATAAATGTTTGGTTGTCTTGTCTTATGTTGTGAACCTTCTATCAATATCTCCCGAGGGGTGGAGTTATGTAGAAAGGGACTTAAAATATAAACAAGATTTCAAATCATGGTTGAAACTATCAATAGAAAATACTTTGGGTGAATGGTAAGTATTATGTGTTAGAAAGTAAATGATATATGGAGAAAATCCAAGGGATTCCTATTGCATAGTAGTGTCTTAAGTAAAGAATCTATCTCATATGTTTGATTTTAATATTTTCAAATATTTAACTCTTATCTTGGCATGGGATTGTGGTGAGGAGTGACAACATATTGGGTTCTTTCCTTTTCAAACCTGTTTCATTCAAGGATGCGATCGTATCCAGGATATATTCTTAAGAAGCCCAAACCTTTTTCATACCTAGTTCATATAGAGTGAAGTAATTTGACAACGTGACAACACTACAAATAATTTATTTGGAGGTAAATGAAACTTTTTTTGTTATAAAAACAATTGCAGTATTTTGTAAATTTTAATGGGCTATGGCTTCATGCAACACAATTTCTCTAATGAATTTCTCCAAGCTAAACAAAAAAATGTGAGGTATGTTTATTCTCTAAACGGTTATTTATGGTCTAATTTACTAATCATGATCATTATTAGAAATTTCTTGAGGAGGAACCTTGGTTTTGGGGAAGAGTGGGTCTCTTCCTTACTCCATTGTTCCCAGAATTTGACCCCTTTTCTATGATTGTAACCAAAATGCTATTTTGGTTTCACCTCCCAATTATGTCACTTCCATTCTAACATCTTTTAGGTTTTAGATATATTGGGAATTCATTAGGTAGGTATTTATCTTTTAATTTTTAGACACTTTAGAAATTCATTGGGCAACCATTTAAAGATGCAGGTTGAGAAAGAACACTTAAGGCCTTTTATTTTTGGATGAATTTGTGTGGAGATTTATATTAGTAAAGGTCTTCAAAACAAGATGATTTTAAAACAAGGTAAATTTCAATTGGCTCGAGTCTTGTATTATGAGATGAAAATACTTTAGGTATCGAATCTTCCATTAAATAGACCATGTACATGCTAATTCGTTTCCTCAAGCAAGAACTTATTTAAAGATGAAAAATAATCATCTAAATATAAAGGTTAGTAACCATATGAGCTCCCACTATTAAATGGTAAAGGTGATCAAATTATATAAAATGTGTCCTCAATAGAGGATGAGAAAAATAACAATGAAAAATTTGAAGAGAAGACTTGAGACATAAAACAATCAATAGAATTCCAATAAGAAATAATGAATACCATTATCTATGTTCCATAGGAGATAGTTGTCAATGAAGATCAAATAGGAGAAATGAAGGCATCTCATGAATCCAAAATTTGCATTTCTTACAAACTCCGAGATACAAATGTTGATATGCAACTAGTTATTGCAGACTCTGCTTAAAGAGGGTGGACATAGATTAAAAATAAGGATAAAAAAAAAGGTAGAATGAGGTCAATGTTCATTGCTACTTTGTGACACCTTCACCTTTTATAGGTGTTTTTTTTTCTTTATCTTTATAATGTTTTTAGTGATTACTTTATTTGGATATTTATGAACATTGTCAAAGTATATGAAAATATATAACCTTTTTTCATTACTCATATAAGAAGTTATTTTGTTTTTTTTTAATAATCAAATTAAAATCCAAAAGTTATAATTTTTAAAAAGACACTAAAATAATAACTTAGTTTTAACTAATGACAATAATATATCTATATATATTAGAATTTTTCATGAAAATATATTATAAAATATTAATTTTATTTTTAAAAATAAGATGAAAAAATTGGGCTTGATGGAGGTAGTGGATTAGTAGGAATGGATTGACCGACCCTTTTAAGGAGGGAGAGCTTCAATGTCTATCCCTCCCAAGTGGTGAAATTGCGAAAAGGGAAAAGTATTATTTCGTATTAGTTAAAATGAATGAATATGTTATTATGTATTAATTTCTAAGAAGACAAAGTATTATTTATTAAGAGATCAAAATAAATCTATTCCCCTTAAGTTAGTCATTTTAGGTAGGGGGTTGAATTTATTTCAATCTTTTTTAACTATAATTTTCTTATTAATGGACCTCTTAAGATGAATGGCATTAAATATTTTGTCGACATGAAAATTGATTGATTCTTTTTTTATTCTAAACTACTTATATATTAATAGTATACAAAATTGGTATAGTCATCATTGTCTAATGCTCGTCAAAATGGAAACCAATCATCAAACAACAATCACACTTAACTTTCCATATGCATGTAAGAGTTTGTAATAACACTAATATGTCTATAAATCATATACATAAAAACACTACACCAAAAACTTAACTAGCCATCTAAGAACTAGAAAACAAACTAATCCACAAGAGTAACTGAAAGGTGGCTAATTGGCTAGGATTTCATGACTAGAAGTCTCATGCACCTTGGCCATGTATTTGATGTTTGTATTTGTGTCTTCCTAAAGAATGATTAGATTGGATTTGGTACCTCGTGAGCTCAAACAACCTGCAACCTCTATGTATTCCTTCTCATCATCCAAGCCCCAGTTGGTGACCTTGAAACTTATGACGAAGGAAACTCCATAATACAGTAAATTTTGCATCCAATCTTCGAAGCTAATTAACATTTTCCTCCTATTTGTCTTGATTATCCTCAGCATATTTCAAGCACAAAGAAGTAATGATTTTAGAAATCTATTAAAACTCCATGGATCTGAAAATTTTGTATCTCTAAACCTAGAAAATCTAGTGTATGATACCCACTCATGGAACTCCCATTTGAGTTGGTATTTTGAGGTCTCGGATTTCAACTAACTAGCCTCATTCACATACATTTCCAATTTCTCATGCATTTATAGTGGGGTACTAGAATGGAAGAGCTTCTTGGCCTACTCAGTGACCCATTCCTCACATGTTCCATTGGCATGACTAGGAGTGCACATGGAGGGATGAGTCTTGGAAGGTCCCTTCTTTATAGAACCTCACATGCTTGAATTAGGGCCATTTGGTTCCATTTGTAAATGTGTGGCTCAATTATGGTTGAACCAAAATAGAGAGACTAAACCTACAAGGACAAGGTTTGAATCGAATTTGTCCTAGAGGCCCCAACTACCAAACAACAAAAAAATCCAGGAAAAATTGAACGAGGGATGATTATGCCCCATTCTCAATTCTAGTACTGACGTTGATACACATGCACAAAGGAGAAATGGAAATTTCCCACCAAAATGAACCATTAAACTAGATGAAGGAATCCCCCACCCTGAATAGAAGAGAAAATTTAGAGGAAGAACATGAGAAATAGAGAATACCCACCCCATGTTAGCCAAAAGACCACTACCCTTGGCTAGGAACTCATACCGAGACTGAGAGGGAACCATAAATTCTTGCTTAGGGAGACAGAGTATCCCAACCATGCAACCATACATAAGAATTGGGAGCACACCTTCAACCATAATCAACATAGTTTGTCTAATGATAGAATCCATGCAAAATAACTAGGAGGAAAATGTACTTACCATAATCACTAGAAGAGCATCACATAGCCGATAACTTATACCACCTTCCCTTATTAATGCCATTAACCACT
>JASDQU010240561.1:109080-129150 GCA_032191745.1 Picea mariana | reverse complement strand
AAAGGAGTGATTTTAAGAAACATTTTCATATTTTTTTTTAAGCTCATGGAACCTCCTAAATCATCTCATAGCATGGAGATTTCCCATAATGATTTGTACACATAGATATTATAGGAGCAACAAAAAATATTTTAGCAAAAAACATATTTCATGAAAAAATAGAATAAAGTTATTTAAGAATTAAAGGAGAAGGTCTTTGATCGAAATTTTCACAAGCCTTCATCTTCATCTTCTTCGAGAATGCACTAGAACCCTAAATTGACATTTCCTTAATTTTTCGATGCACTTGGTAATTGGGTTACTGGATTAGAGTGTTCTCTTCATATTTTAAATACAATAAGAAGCTCTTAGAGCGTGATAATACTTCATTCACAATATGTCACCTCCAAGGGTTAGTAGCTTAATGGTAGGAAATGGTCCAACATTGATGGGTCAAGGACATATCTCTATGTGTATAACTCAATGATAACACTATCATACAAACTTTTAATGCAATTACCAGATGGAATGATTTGTGCATATCTCTACATGAGTGTTTTTTATCTCGCGAAATATAGTAAAGGTATACGGGAACGATGCCTTCAATTGTGGTAATTTTCCAGTCACATAGTGCACCAATATATTGAGGTGTTATACAAACTCTAGGTACAAATATCTATTTCTAATCCAGAGTAGGAATTGATTATCAAATTTAATTCTAGTTTATTACATTGGTTTCATAATGAAGTGGATTTAATCTCTAGTGCATCTCTTTTCAAAGCCTTTAAAAATGATCCTCTAATAGAGAAGATATTGGGAAAGTGTCCATTAACTCCATGTTCTCCTTTTTATACAAATCCATCCCTTACCTCGAAAATTTTCCATTTTGCATCTCCACCTACAATTTATCACTATTGTATTTTTCATAAGATCGCTTCACATAGTGTCAAAAAATTTCATTCCCTACAATGTTCACTTGTCATTATGTAAATGTTTGTTGATTAGAATCCATATCCTCCTGATATATATACTCAAGGACCAATTTATGTGGCCAACCCTACTGAACTATACTCTCATCTTGTTCTTATGGCTATCCATTCCACTCTAGCCGAGCAAGGGTCCCTCTTCACTCACAATTTTGAAGTTAAGGATTACATGATTAATTTGACCGTAGATAATGGGAGTTAAACGAATTTAGTCTCATATGCTCTCATGAAATCAGTATACCTCCCTATCATTCCTCACCTAGAACCATATTATCTAAGATGGTTCAAAAATAGTTCTATCTCATTGCTGATATCATAGACTTGACTGCTCAAATTTTATATCGACCCACTTTTACAGAATAAAATGGCATGGGATGTCACCCACATTGACTTTGCAAAGTTAATTATAGGTACCCACTACCAACATGCTTATTTTTCAATATTATATCTGCACCAATTCATACAATATCACTAAGGATGATCACCCTTAATACTTTTGCTCCTCAACCACCTCTCTATTTAAGCTTCTCTTCGAGATTAATGCAATGATTCAGGTGGTTCTCCATAAGGATTTTCACCTTTTGATTATCTTTGAATCCCAATATGATGATATCCATTCAAAGTCAAAATCTACGAAATTTCTTCTTACCTCTTATCAGGACATTTTTTCTTAACACCAAGGCTTGACCCCTTCATACCATATCCAACATGGCATCAATATTGCTGATTAATTGGGTTGGTTTTAATTAATGTCAACCATTGAAGAAAGTCTGGTAGAGAATTCTGGTAGCACAAAGGTTTAGGTAATGGACCCAAGGTTGTTTCATGTATAATCGTATGAGTTTTAATATATTTTAAGGCATTACTATTCTATATGGATAGTACATTTCATTCCATTTCCAGTGGTATGTGGAATGTCACATAACTCCTCACGATTAGAGAGTTATGGCCATGAGAAGTTGGAGAACCCAGGTTTCGGTAATGGACCCAAGTTTGTTTGATGGATAATGGTATGAGTTTTGATATATTTGCAGGAAAGACTATTCTAGATGGATAGTACTTGTCATTCCATTTCCAATGGTATGTGGAATGTAACATAACTTCTCATGGTTAGAGAGTTATGGCCATGTGAAGTTGGAGAACCCTCATGAGTCATCTAGAAGCCCCAAAAGGTCAAAGTAGTCAAAGTGGTTTAAGAGATTTTGGAAGGTAAATAATAAAGTGAAGTGATGAGTGTACTATAATTCAAAGTGAATACAAAATAAATTATTCAAATAATAAAGTTAATGGATAAATTACTAAGTCGACAAGTAGTTAGGAGTGGGTTAACCCTAAAATAAGGAAAGTGGGTTAAGATGGTTAAAAGGTAACCCCTTGAGGAAACTACATGAAAGTATAAATAAGNTAAGTCGACAAGTAGTTAGAAGTGGGTTAACCCTAAAATAAGGAAAGTGGGTTAAGATGGTTAAAAGGTAACCCCTTGAGGAAACTACATGAAAGTATAAATAAGAGGCAAGGCTCTCTCATTTTAATCACACTTGAGCATATTGAATCTCTACAAGTGACTGAGGTAACCAAAGGATATATAAGCGGAATTTTAGAGGGAAGGTGAAGTAAAGAAGGTTGAAATTCAAGGGAGGATAAATTCTTTTGATGATGCTTTCTAAGGTATGTTATTATAGGTCATCTCCCCATTTTTGAAATAAATTTTTTCTATAATGGTTCAGACCGTGATATTGGGATTCCATTGAGGAAACATATCCAAGTAGCTGTGGTACAAATTTCAGCTTGTGGTTCATTGTATTTTTGGAGTTACACTCCGTGGAAAATAGGGTTTGTGGCTAGTCCTGAAACTAGTCTAAAACAAGTGTTTCGGGTAAAAACGTCATAATAGATCCGAATTTGGTAAGACCAAATGTTTTGGTTATAGTACAGCCTTTAGTCTTCTATGTACAATTTTTAGATCCATACAACAAATATTCCATGCAGGGAATGCTCTACAAGTCCGCTCTCTAGAATAAGCCAAAATTCAACAAGGTATGCCATTTTTTCTATAACTCCTTTTCTGAGAGGTTCCAACTAGTGAGACCTGGAGGAATTGCATAAAACAATCTGAAGAACATTTTGTACCATTTTTAGATCTTTATTCATTACAGGTACATAGTTATGTTTATGTCAAGTTAGGGTTGTTGACTAATCCAAAACTAGTCATGTGAGACTAAAGTAAAGTTTGATGAAAATGATAGTCTTTTTTTGTTAAAGTTAAGGAAGGTTTCCAGGTATGTGATCATATACACCAGGTCTATTACAGAGTTACAAATCAGATTTGTATGATGAAATTGATGAGGGATTTTGGTTGAGGTACTTGTTGGGTACATGGTTGAGACAAGTAGTTGATGAGTTGGCACATACATGTGGTGTATAGTTGATGATGTTGGTACATATTGATGATTCATAGTTTATGAGTAGTTGATACATGATTGGTACATACTTGGTACATGATTTTAGGCACTTGTTAGTAGTATTGTTGACACATGGTTTATGGATGATGTAGCATACTTGTATTGGTATATTATTAGAGGCACATATTGATCGTGGTGATGATTATGAGATGTTGTGTTATGCTTGGTTGATGCACATATTTGAGAGTTGTCTTGGTGATTGATCTTGGTGAATAGATCTTATTTGGTTGATAATATTGGTGAGACAGGTTGTTGTGATAGGTTATTCATACAGGTTTGGTGCATGGTTGATGCACTTGTTCATGGTACAGGTTGAGGTACAGGTTGGTCCATGGTTGATGCACTTGTTTATGGTACAAGTTGATTATAGGTTGTTTAGTATATGTCGGTACCTAGTTGATTCACTTGTTTATGGTATAGGTTGATTAGAAGTTGATGTACAAGTTGATGCATGGTTGATGCATGGTTCAGGTTATTGGTACAAGTTGTTTGGTGCAGGTGGATTGGTAGAGGTTTACAATAGTATATCTCACAGTGATAGTGTGACCGTGGTTCCATCATTCTACTTATACGCCAGGGTGGTTGGATGGGGAAAGGACAGGTGGTTGTAGACACCTTCTGGTTGTAGCCATAGAACATAGGGGGTTGTAGCCTTCTTTTGGTTGTAGCCAGAGGATTGGGGATTTGTAGCTTCCCTCAAGTTGTAGCCTAAGAAACTAGGGGGTTGGAGCCTTCTTCCAGTTGCAGCTGGAAAACAAAGGAAGTTGGTGCTTCCAATGAATCTAATTCTTCAAGACATATAAGAAAAATCATTATGCGATTTTCTCCCGCTTTGGGTTTCCACGTAAAAACACTGGTGTACTGTGTATGTGTATGATTTATCATTTTTTCATTGTTTATCTATTTTTCAAGTATTGATGATAATTCTACATTGATATTATATGGTTAAAAATGATTAATTTTCTTTATTACTGATTCACCCCCCTCTTAGTAATTCAACAATTGGCATCAGAGAAGGTTCCTTCAGAATTCAGTTTAACCACTGAAAGGTAGATCATGGAGAGAAACAACATGTGTAAAAATGGAATACCATAGTTTGGTGGAAAAAATTATGTATTTTGGAGCATAAGGATGAAGACATATATACAGTTTCGAAATCAATTATAGATGGATACAAAGAAACAATAGCTCCTTCGACAAATGAAAAAGAAATGAAACTCGGTCAGAATAGTTCCAAAGCCACAAATGCACTTCTGAATGGTATTGGTGAATCAATTTTCATGAAATTTGCACATTGTAAATCTGCTAAAGATATTTGGGACAAACTTCAAAATATTTATGAAGAATATTCAAAAGTCAAAGCAACAAATCTCCAAAATTACAGAGGTCAGTTCGAACAACTAAAGATGAAGGAATATCATAATATTGCATCTTACTTTTTATGAGTCGATGAAACAATAAATGCAATCATAGGATTGGGAGAAGAAATCAAAGAATCTATAATTTCTCAAAAGGTATTAAGATCTCTTCCTATGAGATTTGACCCTAAGATATCAACACTAGAAGAAAGAGCATATCTAAAATCAATAAGCATGGATGAACTACATGGAATCTTCACATCATATGAAATGAGAACTGAATAGGAAAATCTAGATGTAAAAGAAGTAGTATTCAAAGCATCCAAAATGTCAAAGAAAAAGGGAAAGAAAAAGGAAAAATAACATAGCAACAACAGTGGCGTATTGAAAGATGATGAATAAGTGGCCAACTTTGTCAGAAGATTAAACAAGGGAACCAATGGCAAATATATAGGTAAGCTTCCTTTGATTTGTTTTACCTGTGATGATATTGGTCATTTTTCTAACAAATGTCCTCATAAGAAAAATAAGAGAAATGATGAAGATTACTCAAATAGAAAAAAAACATATAAAGGAAAAAGAACCACAAAGAAAGTTTTCAAGAAAAGCTTATGCACCAAAGAAGACATCTCATCATCAGATGAAGATGAATTCAGTGATAGTGAGACAAAAAGAGTTCTATTCATGGTAGTATAAGACTCTGATAAAGAAGAAACCGAAGAAGAATATGAAGAGGCCGAAGAAGAATATGAAGAAGCTGAAGAAGAATATGAAGAGGCAGAAGTTGACTAATGAGAAGAAATATTGTGTGACATAGAAATTATCAAAAGAAAAAAGAAGAAAAACAATAAGCTACAAGCGGAACTAGACAAGAAAGAAGACATTTAGGAACTAGAACAAATGATCACAAATTTGAAGGTTCAAATAAAAGAAGATAAAAGTGTTGAAGAAGCACTTAATGAACAACTAGAAGGAAGAGACAAGATCATTGGAAATTTGGAAGTAGAAATTGTCACATTAAGAAAGGATATTGAAAAGAAAAATATGCATAACAACTCAAAAGTTTTGGATGAAATTATCAGCAGTCAAAAACCTCATCATGAAAAGTCTAGACTTGGATACAATCAGATGGAAAATGGATCAATATTCAAAACAAAAGAACAAGAAACATATCCAAAAAGCTATGCAGAAACAATCAAAGGGTATATGAAGGTATAAAAAGAAAACTATAGGGACATTCCTCCACCGAAAATATTAATATTTCATAATCAACGATCGACAGAAACTTATAGGAATCAGAAAGAAGAAGGATTCACAAGAGTACCTCCTTTCAAAAGATCTCCAACTCCTAGGTATCAAACTATCTTTTTTGGTTTATGTTATGCATGTAATAATTTTGGACATAAATATGTGAATTGCAGAGCTAACAACATGAGCATAAAGAACTTTTAAAGTCACACACAAGAGGGTTATCTAAGAAGGCCTAGTGAAACACAGAGAAGAAGTTACAACAAGTTTGAATCTTTGAGCACTAAAGTGGAATGATACAAGTGTAACAAATTTGGACACATGGCCAAAGATTGCAGAATGATAGTCCCTCCTAGAGAACCACAACAGAACAAAAAAAATCACAGGCATGAACCTCAGAAGTGGACATGGATAATAAATCAGAATCAGTATAGCAATGAAGAATGTACACTCGCTCTACAAGCTAAGAAGAAGAAACGTGGTTGGTATGTTGACAATGGTTGTTCAAAATACATGATAGGTGATAGAGACAAGTTTCTTACATTAAGAAAGGAAAGAGATGGATCATTATCCTTCGTAAATGATTATTCAACTAAAATCATTGGAAAATGCACAGTCAGAATTGAGAACAAGAATACCAAGGAAAAAAAAATTCTACTAGTAGAAGATATGAAACATAATATTTTAAGTGTTAGTCAAATGTGTGACTAAGGTCATAAAGTTACTTTCAATTCACAAAAGTCGAGATAAGAAAAGAAGGTTCAGGAAAATTGATTTCAATAGCTGCAAGAACTTCAAGAAACATATATGTACTAAGTGAAATTGGAAATGAAAAGTGTTTTCTAAAAAAGGAAGATGAAATTTTGCTATGGCATAGAAGAATGGGTCACATACACTTTGATAACCCTTTCAAAGTTAGAAAAAAGGAAGCAGTTAGATAAATTCCCTAGATTACGAAACCAACCAATACTTTATGCAAGCGTTGTCGACAAGGAAAGCAAGCAAATACCATATTTAAATCAAAAGAATATTCAACGACAAGACCACTAAAAATTGTTCATACTAATCTAGTTGGACCAAATACAACAAAGGGTTTAAAAGGTGAGAAATACGTTATGTTATTAGTTGATGATTATACAAGAATGACTGCAGTTTTCTTTCTTAGGAATAAGTCAGAAGATTTTGAAAACTTCAAGATCTACAAGGAAATGGTTGAAAATGAAATGTAATAAAAAATCAAATGTTTGATATCTGATAATGGAGGAGAGTTCACTTCAAAGAAATTTATGGACTACTGTAGTAGGCATGGAATAAAAATGAAATTATCCATTGCTAGGACACCTCAACGGAATGGAGTCGTTGAAAGAGAGAACAAGACAGTGCAAGAAATGGATCGAACAATGTTAATGGATTCCAAATTAATAGATATATTTTGGACACATGCAGTGCATACAGTGGTTTACATTCAAAATAAAGTAATTCTCAGAAACACCAATCACAAAACTCCCTACGAGCTATGGACAGGAAGACCAACAAATGTGAAGCACTTCAGAGTATTTGGAAGCAAATGCTAGATCAAAAGAGAAGATGGAAGAATGTGAATGTCTGACTCTCATGTGGACAAAGGAGTACTTGTTGCGTACTCAAGTACAAGGAAATCATACACGTGTTATAATTTGAGGTTGAACAAAGTTGTGGAAAGAATCAATGTAACAATTGATGAAATAGGTGGACGAGAATTAAAGGAAGAGGAAAATCAATCAATGGAACAATTTTACGAAGAAGAAGTAGAAGTGGAAGATGAAGAGGATCAAACAAAAGTAGAAGAGCAAGTTCAGCAAGTGCCTCCAAAGACACCTAGCAAACGAGTACACAAGAATCATTCTTCAAATCAGATTATTGGAAACAAAGATGCAGGAGTTGAGACTAGAAGAACAATATGTTCACCAGAAAAAACACACTTAACACTCTCATCTATGATTGAACCAAACAGTTTTGAAGAGGCCAACAATGATGAATTTTGGAATAAGGCAATGGATGAAGAATTGGATCAAATAGAGAAGAATGACACTTGGGAATTGGTTCCAAGGCCAAAGAATAAGAATGTGATTGGCACAAAGTGGGTATTCAGAAATAAATTGAATAAAGATGGACAAGTTACAAGGAATAGAGCTAGATTGGTATGTAAAGGATACGCACAGGTTGAAGGAATCGACTTTGAAGATACATTTGCTCCAGTTTCTAGAATGGAAGAAATCCAATTGCTCCTAGCTTATGCATTCTCCAAGAATATTAAAGTGTATCAGATGGATGTGAAATGAGATTTTCTGAACGGGGAACTTGAAGAAGAAGTCTACATTAAACAACCAGAAGGATTTCAGTTGTCAGAGAACACATATTATGTGTGTAAATTGAAGAAGGACTTGTATGGTATAAAAATGGATCCTAGAGCATGGTACTCTAGACTGGATAAATATCTACAGCAGGAAGGGTTCAGAAAAGGAACTATAGACAACAACCTCTACATCAAGGTAACTCAAGATAGTATTTTATTAATTGAAGTTTATGTTGATGATATTATTTTTGGAAGTACTGATGATAGGCTAAGCCAAAAAATTGTAAAGGATATGCAGAATGAATTTGATATGTCAAAGAAACGAAGGAATTTTTATTTATCAAACTAAGTATATAAGAGAAATGATAAAGAGGTTTGGAATGGAATATTTCAAACCAGTTACCACTCCTATGCAAACCGGATGCAAGTTGACCAAAGATGATGACTCAAAGTCTACAGAGCAGAGGAAATACAAGTCAATGATTGGTAGCTTACTATATGTGACAACATCCAAACCAGATGTAATGTAGGAAGTTGGATAGGTGGCATGATTTCAATCAACACCAAAGGAATCACATGTATTAGCAGTGAAGAGAATTTTCAGATATCTCAAAGGAACAAAAGAGTTTGGATTATGGTATCCAAAAGGAAAGGATCTATCAGTTATTGCCTAAACAAATGTAGATTGGGCAGGTTGCATTGATGACCAACGAAGCACTAGTGGAGCCACGTTCTAATTGGGTGACTGTTTAGCATCATGTTTAATCAATAAAAAATCATCAATATCCTTATATATAGCTGAGGTAGAGTATATTGCAGCAACAACATGTTGTACACATTTTCTGTGGATGAAACAAACTCTAACAAATATACAAGTTGAGTATGATGAGACCATTCCAATCTATTGTGATAATACAAGCTCCATCAGTATCTCAAAGAACTCGACGATGCACTCCAAGACAAAGCACATTCCAATAAAGTATCACTTTTTACGGGAACAGGTTGCAGAAAAGAACATCAGAGTTGAATATGGGGTCACAAAACAACAAGTAGCATACACATTTACAAAACCACTTCCGAGAGAATCCTTTGAGTATCTTCGCCAAAGACTCGGAGCAACTTCTACTGCAAAATGAATTATTTTGAATTTTTATCTTATATGTGTTAGATCTACACGAGGAAGCACCATAAAGAGGATAGTTCAGGTTGGGAGATCAATTTTAGCAAGAGTTCATTCATGGGGATTATCCCCAAGGACAATACATTTAGGAGGAGAAGCCCTGGATGGAAATATACCTTTTCCATTGATGACAAAGGGGGATATATTTATCATATGAAAAGCACATAGGCATGATTCCAAGGGGAGAGATGGTCACATGGGGAGCATGAGTGATATGACTTCAGTATTGCATGATATAAGTTCAGTATTGCATCAGAGTGTTTCCATCAATGCTAAATGGGGAGATTATTGATTAATTGGGTTTGTTTTCATTGATGTCAACCCTTGAAGAAAGTCCGGTAGTGAATTCTGGTAGAACAAAGGTTTGGGTAATGGACCCAAGGTTATTTCATGTATAATGGTATGAATTTTAATATATTTCATGATAATACTATTTTATATGGATATTACATGTCATTTCGTTTCCAGTGGTATGTGGAGCATCACATAACTCCTCACAGGTAGAGAGTTATAGCCATGAGAAGTTGGAGAACCCAGGTTTGGGTAATGGACCCAAGTTTGTTTGATGGATAATGGTATGATTTTTTATATATTTGTAGAAAACACTATTTTATATTGATAGTAAATTTCATTCCATTTCCAGTGGCATGTGGAACTTCACATAATTCCTCACAGTTAGAGAGTTATGGCCATGTGAAGTTGGACAACCCTCACGAGTCATCTAGAAGCCCCAAAAGGTCAAAGTAGTCAAAGCGGTTTAAGATATTTTAGAAGGTAAATAATAAAGTGAAGTGATGAGTGTACTATAAGTCAAAGTGAATACTAAGAAATTATTTAAATAATAAAGTTAATGGACAAATTACTAAGTTGACAAGTAGTTAGAAGTGGGTTAACTCTAAAATAAGGAAAGTGGGTTGCATCTGGAAAACAAAGGAAGAGGTTTCTTCCAATGAATGTAATTCTTCAAGACATATAAGAAAAATAATTATGTGGTTTTCTCCCACTTTGGGCTTCCACGTAAAAACATTGGTGTACTATGTATGTTTATGATTGCTCATTTGTTCATTGTTTATCTATTCTGCAATTATTGATGATAATGATACATTGATATTATATGGTTAAAAATGATTAAATTGCTCTATTACTAATTCACCCCCCTCTTAGTAATCCAACATGTACTTTCCTTGAAACCCCTCTTATCAACACCTCCTTTATGTAGATCTTTCACATTGAAAGGTCAAAGTATGTTCCCCCTAATAATCATTCAAAGCACTAGATCCCTTACTGGTTACATCATCCTCCTTTAAGTTGTGCACAAGACAACATTCATACTCTCTTATTAGGATGTATTATAGAGCTCTGAAATGGGGATCTAAAAAAAGTAAGCAATCCTTGGATGGTATGTCATTGGTTCTACTAATGGTGACAAAAAAATGAGGAATGTGACCACTAGGGCTCATATTTCACTTGAAGAAGTTTGGACTATGAAATTTGAAGTAGAGCATTGGAAATCTAGTTGAGACGCTTTAGAAGAAAAGTATCAATCCATGTTGAATGAAGCTAGCACATAAATGAAGGATGGAAAAAAGACATTTAAGGTGAATAAGATTCAACAAAAGAACATGCTAGCCAATTGTTCAAATCTCTTTTATGTGTTGAATATAAATCTACAACCAAAGAAAATACAGATAACTTATTAGCTTCTCTTGCAATGGTTGAAGCCGAGGTTGTACCTTATAATGTAAAACATGAATATGAATAGGCTCAATATTATGAAAAATAACAATTAAAATACACAATCATTATTTTTCAGGTGTGGATACTCTCCAGGAAGTGGATATCTTCAACCCTTTTAGTCATGGATATAATTAGTTTTTTGGCATCACATTTGTCACAATCATATTTTATATGCTTGGTTTCCTTTATATTTTCAACTATGGAAAGCTGAAGATTGTTATGGTTATATTGTGGGCCTTCTTGGGTTTGTTTGTTTGTTACTTTTTTTATCATCTATGTACGTTTTTCAAGGGAACAAAGTGGATGAAAAACACACTAATGACTATCTTTCATGTTTTGTGAAATATTTTTCTAAATTTCCTTTGTATCAAATTCAAGGATCTAGATGAGAAATCATATGGTATTGTACCTTTTGACATTTAGAGCATTTTCATAGTACTTGCTAGTAGGATATTGGAATTTAGTATTGTTTTCATTGAAAAATCCACAAGTTCTAGACAATCAACACTTATATGGTAGAACACAAGACATCACATTCCAATTGGTATAGTGGAGACATTGTGCGCTGAAGCCATGAGGAAATGTTTTTGAATAGGAGGGAAGGTGAAGTGGATCATAATAATTTAAATATATATTAGAGAGTGGATCACTTGGGATTTATTTTATGGATGAACAATGATAGGAATTTCCATGATTTTTTACTGTTTTTTATGATCGTGATGTTATGATGTTACCTAGTCCTATTTAATTATGTTGACAAAAGGCTATGTCTTTGATAAATATGCATTATATTTCTTATGATAGTATCTCCTAGTGTGATGAAATCACATAATTGCATGGAAATATTTATGCTAAGATGTTTTATTATGACATGTGTGAGCATGTAGAGATGAAAATAATGTGGTATTCTTATGATGACAAGAAAGAGTTATCTTCTGGATTCTTTCTTTGATATATTAATACCATGACTAATGAAGTGATTGCACGTTGTGTGTTTGTGATTTTCAGGTTATCCACCAATGGGCCTAGAGGGTTGGTTCATTTGCATGTTGTGAGGTGGCGATTATCAGGCTATCCACCAGTGCACCTAGAGGGCCAATTTATTTCATGATATCATGGGAGCCCATAACCATGAAGGAGAATATTACAAAGTAACATATTATGAGTAGGGTACAACTTAATATACTACTCATGTCAATATTTGTATTCCTTGTATTGGAGTTTTGATGTAGGATTCCCAAAGAATGGTTGGAGCATTTCTCAGTGATGGTTTTGTGGGGTTGGACTTTGGTGCTTGGTGTTGTACCTAGCTGTTATGGAGGGATTTTAGGATGGCCTTCTGATATGCTTGGTGTAAGTGAGTATCTATCCAGATGTCTTCTTGGGAAAATGAGGTCTCAAGCCTTGGGGATCTCAATCAATCTCTATACTTTAAGCATGATTACGAAAGTTGGGAATGACAACTACAAAGTACTCATGCTTCCTCGATGCTGTGATGTTGACCTTCGGTTCATGTTGTAGTCACTTGGGTGGCTTATACTAGTCTATCATAGGGTGTCGTGGAGGATAGGGTGTGCTAATTAAAATTATCTAAGTAACATAATCAAAGTAACATAGAGATGAAGTTCCTTGAAAGAGGGGATTATGTCATGGCCCCACATTATTATTAGTATCATTAAATAAATTATAATAATATCAAGAATATAATAATTCTCCTAAAATGATCATAATAAATACTTATAAAAATAAATAATGGTAAACAAGTATAGAATAACTATCCTCAGGGCGGTCATAATAAATACTTATCATTCATATTTGGGTAATTAAAGAAAATGGTAAAATATGTAATGAAAATCTATGAAAAAGCCCTAAAGATATAACAAATAATTCAAGTGAATCCAAGGAATGAACTTCTGGGATTGATGAACCATGATAGGAATTTCCATGATGTTTTTTTAATTTTTTATGATTATGATGTTATGTTTTTATGTGGTCCCATTTAATTATGTTGATGAAAGGATATGTCTTTGATAATGATGAATTGTATTTCTCACGATAGTATCTCCTGAGGTGATGACCTTGTGTAATTGCATGGAAATATTTGTGCTAGGATGTTTTATGGTAACATGCATGATCGTGTGGAGATGAAAATAATGTGGTTTTCTCATGATGAAATGCGAGAGTTATCTTGTGGATTCTTTCACTGAGATATTAATATTATGACTAATGTAGTGATTGCATGTTGTGAGATGGTGATTGACAAGTTATCTACCAGTGCACCTAGAGGGCCAACTTATTTGCATGTTGTGAGGTTGTAATTATTAAGTTATCCACCAGTGGGCCTAGAGGGTCGATTTATTTGGAAGGGATTCTCCATGCCATCCATGTATTCCTTCAATGGAAACTCCATTTCTGGCAGGATGTCTGTTGTGCATCTCGCGCTGGGAGTCAATCCCTCCATGGGCAATAACGACAATTCCAGTAGATCGATCCGCCCTGTCTAGTCCTCAAGCTATAAAAAAGGCTTGATTTTGGAAATATTAACAGGCGTGGAAAGGAAGGAGACTTTGTGGTCGTGGATTGCGAGATCCTTTGAGAGCTCTAAGAAAGGATTTATGTGGCCTTGGGCTAACCATGGAAATAGTAGGAAGTGAAGCTTCTTCTTTCCATTGTGACCGTCCATTATAAACCTCCCTATCTAGAATGGCGGTATAGAGAGATGTAATCTATGGTTCGTCCATCATGGACTATATAAAGAACATTGTACACACCGACCATTCTTACAAGGCTTTGAATCACATGTCATTATTATATCTTCAAAGGGAGATATATTATATTCTAATAGTTTAGAAGTATAAAATAATTTCAACTATGAATGGTTATAAAATATGTTCACTTGCTAAGTGAAAAATATTTTAACCTATTTTTAACAATCACATTTAAATATTTTAACATATTTTTAACAATCACATTTAAGAGGATAGATTGGATAGTTAGCAGTGATAATCACATTTAATTAAAATGAAGCTATGATTTGTATTAACCATGAGTGTTGTTAATTGGCAATCTATATATGTGGGGAGGATTAATAAATGGTGAATGTAATAATTAATTTAAAGTATTAATATATTAATGTAATGTGTTAATTAATTAATGCATTAATAAAGTGATATATTAATTGTTGCGTTGATAGGCTTAGATTCATTTAGGGATACCACATGTCATTTAAAAGGAATTGAATACACTTGAATACACTTGGTCAGGTAACAATCATTCCTCCCAATCACCCAAACTACATTCGAAGACAAATACTTTATTATTATATTAGACAATAATACTTTATCAATGCATTAATTAATTAACTAATACTTTAAAGAATTATTTTAATAAGTTATTATTACTTTATTAGTGTATTAATACTTTATTAATGTATTATTGTAATAATCAATGTATTAATACTTTAATAATGTATTAATTAATTAATACATTACATATGTAATGTATTAATAGTACATCTTTACATAAATATATTAAAATAATAATACATTAATGATGTATTAATACATTGATGTGATAATGTATTAATGTATTAATACATAAATACATGAATGTATAATGTAATGTATTAATAATTTAAAAAGTATTAAAGTAATATTAATTAATATATTAATAAGTATTAAGACTTAAAAAAATGCATTAAAGTATTAATAATACATTACTATTTTAAAGTAATAAAGTATTAATAGTTCATTAATAAAAAAAATACATTAATAATACAATATTACATTATTAAATAAATACAAAATATTTACCATGATCATGAGCATGGTTGACAATGATAGGATATGGTTAGCCATGAGTATGGTTGACCATTATTGTGTGTATGGTTGACCATTACGATCGTTGACTATGGATGTCCATGATCATGATTGATGATGGTTGACCTTGACCATAACTAATCCCAATTGACGATGACCATGACAATGACTATGGATGATCATGAATATGGTTGACCATGACCATAACGGTGGCTATAACTGACCACAAATGACCATGACCATGACTATGGTTGACCATGGATGATCATGGTAGACCATGGTTGTCAATGACCAACACCATGGTTAAATGTGGTTGATCTCGGTTTACCATGAGCATGGTTAATTATGGTTGACCATGGAAATGACCATGACCATGGCTAACTTTCATTGACTATAGTTGACCTTGACTTAGGTTGACTATGGTTGACAATGGTTAACAATAGTTGAGATTTTTTGTTATGGGACAAAGTCTCACAAGGATCTCACTGAGCATATCAGTAAGATCTCCCTAGGATCTTCCCTTGATCCTAGATATAATGGGGATGATTTCTATGGTTTTCCTAGATCTGCATACCTCTCTTGAGGTTGTCATTCGTATCTCCTGCCTATCTCAGTCCTGAAAATCTAGCTCCAAGATCCACAACCTGCTTCCTGTATACAAAATACAAGCAACTTTTCTACCTCTCTACTTGGGAGTAGAATCCTAGATCTAACTTAGTTCTAATAAGATATATAAAGAGATGAATCAAATCTAAACATTTGCATAATRGAATACAAAAATATAAGGGGAAATCCAATGATCTATTGATAACATAAGAGAAATTACATCAATTCATACATTGAATGTTGATGCTTCCTCCTAGTTCCAGGCTCTCGATGCTCCTCCTTAGCCTCTTTATATTCTCTCTTTATTTTGATAGCATAACCACCCTCAAAATTCTCCTCCCCATCTCTTTGATTTGGACCTCTTCTTATAGTATTTTAGAAGAGATTGGAGATAGGCTTCATGACATGTGAACTAGGTGGATACAAGTGATGGATAGCTTGATAACATGCGAACTAAGAAATTATGAGTCATAAGTAGACTTGATGAAATGTGAACTAAGAAATTTCATGTCATGCACAAGTTTCTTTCTTAATTATGAGCTTTTCCCAACCTATTATGAATTTTTTCTCTATAATGATAATTTTTCTCAAGTTTCATTCTCAATTATGAGCTTTTTCCAACTCACTATGAACTTTCTTTTCAATTATGAGTTTATTCTCAACTATGAAAGAATTCTTATTTCATAATTATGAAATTGTGACAAAATAATTATTTCCTTGTGAAATATTTATGAGAATTTCACTCAATTAAGTAATTCTAGCCTCATAACATCTAATAACATGCTTTCACAACCTATGGTGGAAAATACAAGTATAACATATACCCCCTAATGTGTGAGGTCAAGAAAGGAATGAATGGTCGAAATACATTACAAACATTCATGGTGATGAGTGGCCTACGGAAGGAGTTCGGATACCAAGGAACCAATAAGTACCTGCAATCAGAAATCAAGGATGAGAGCATATATAGATCAATCCCCTAGGTAGACATACTCAGAATCTAAATGAGCATGGATGCCAAACAATATGTTGTGGATCCATGATATGAAATGCTATACCATGGCCATGAAATAATACATAGTGGATCCATGTCATCAATAATACCATAGCCATGAGACAATACAATGTGGATCTACGTCATGAACTCAATCATAGCCACTAGAAAATACAATTTGGATCTATGTCAGGAACATAATCATAGCTACGAAAAAATACAATGTGGATCTATGACACAACATACAAGTGTCAAGAGAACAATGAGAAGTAAGGAGAGTGCCCTTGAAGTCTTCATATACAAGTGATATACTCCTTCATATACAAGTGATATCTCCAATGCAACTTGGGAGGGGATGATGTAATGAAATGATGTGCCCCTAAACCCAAGGTCTTCATCCCAAACCTCAATGGTACGAGTCTACAACATGAAAATAAATGAGATGATGTTGATCATGGTAGAAACAATTTGATTATCGGTCATTGTTGTAAACCATTAACAGATGCGATGGGACCCATCGATGATGAAGATGGACCCCAAGGTACCTAGTATAATCTAGTGAGTGTGAATAGAAGATTTGATGTCGAACACTCGTAGAATGAATCAATCAGGAATCAACGAGAAAAACCAATTGTCAATCACAAGGAGGCCTACCACTGATGAATGCAAGATCCAAGTGATCAGAGATATTTTCATCGAGTGACTTATAAAGAATTGTATTAAATGAGCATAAATTAAAGTGCACCATTAAAGAATGAAAAACTCAATAATGAAGAGATATAAGAATCAAATTTGAACACAAAAAACTTGATAACGGAATTTGTCCCTGGTGGACTACTTCTCCGGGTACTTCTCTCAAATGGATAGGCATTTTTATTAACTAAACAAAAGAATTTGGAAAAATACATAAGTATGCCTCATTCTGAAATCAAGCTATAGAATTTTTACTCAGATTAGAAAATAGACAACACCAATGAATTCGTGGCGTCAAATTACCAAACAATGACTGTCTCCATGTCTCGATCTAACTCTGGCACTCCCAGGCCCTAGAGGAATTTTGTCTCAGTCTTCGTGCCCTTCAACCTGCAATAAATGTTGAGAATCTGTCTCGAACTACATTTTTTTTCATACCCTCTCACTCCCTCCTCCTCCCACCACTAGGTGGATTCATGTTTTAAATAATTAATATGACGCTGTTAACAATGTGGGGTCGTTGGCCTATTTGTTATGTAGCATATATTAAGGCGTGTATAAGGGGGGAGGTCCTGGGGTCAAGCCCATGAGACTCCCCTTTTGTCTTGACCGTTCCAACTATATATATATATATATATATATATATGTCATGTATGTTTTGCTAACTTTGGTGAAGCTTCTAGTTGGTGGTCAGTTGTTAGATTTGGCGGGGTCCCGCTAGATTTGGCAGACCCGCAAAATATTATATTTTTTTGAAATCTTGATCATGGGTTGTCATTGAGAATTTTCCCACTGCCATGTGGATCAATTCTACTACTCCACGGAATGACCTAGAAATGTCGAATATGAGTGACACATGGCAGCCTCTGGTGCTTCCATGTCAAAATGATGACGTCATGATGACATCATAATGACACGTGCAGCCTCCTGCACATGCCACGTATGTTGTACAGATGTTGAATTCATTTGTACTGATGATGATGTTAGTAGTACAAACACTGACTCATACCCTTGTTAACTGGGCTAGGTTGACCAAACTTTGACCATGAATATTGTTTGATACGTAACTCTGTTTGACGAGCTATTTGTGTTGTTGGAAACCTTGTGACGTGCTCTTCGCGATGATGTCATTTTCACTAAATTTTGAGAACTTTTATTTTTTCCCTTTCTCTATCTATTGAGGCCATTCTGAGCGTCCTTAGTTGCTTCTATGAGTTCTGAGTTGTTCTTAGTCTTCTATGGATCCTTTTTGGATCACGCCTTCCCACTGAGATCTTTTTGTACCACCAAAAGCTTTCATCAATCAATAGATAAGTGAGGGAAACGTTCCCTCACCTTCTCCTTCTAAATCCACTTTGCCTTGCTTGGATGTTTTCACTTTAAGCCTATTAAGAGATAATCAAAATCACCCCTGCGTGAAGTGCTCATCCTTCTGTCTAGGATGATATATTCTTTTAACTAATCCATGTACTCAAGAGAAAACTCATCAATTGAAGGTATTGAAACTTTCTTCACTAGAATGTTCAACAATTCTAGGATTCTCCAACACCTCTAGCCATGTTTCTTCTGTGCACACTCACACTAGCTCGATGCCCTCCTGGAAGACAATTTCAGAGTGTTCAGTAAATATGGATTGTTCTTTTCCCCCAATAGTCTTTCTTTCCAAGGTACTTAACCACCTTGAAATTTATCCCTGAGTCTGTAAATTAATCTGGTGTTCCCTCCTAGCAACTTCTCTTCTGACTCCACTAAGTTCAAACACGCACTCCTTGTGTTGACTTACAGAGTTTCAACTCTCTATCGTGCACTCCTTACACTTAGCCTAGAGATCTAGACTTAACTCAACACACTCGCGGATAGAAAATTGTATCCCTATCCCTGCAGATGATTTCTAACATTCATCTATGATTCCCAAACATGTAAATGACATTCATAACACAACATCCATTACACAGAAATGTAGAATAGGAAAAACCATCATTTTCTATTAATGGTAGAACATCAAATTGCAATAGTGGATTCTGAGCTACAACTCAATATCAGCTCTTTGTTTCTCTCCTATGCATCTACCTACTATAACCAACTTCAAAAACCGTCTAACACCATCTACCTATCCACCTACTAACCTTATAATTGGCAATAATACATAGATTTATAAAAGAGGGGCTCGACGAGCTTCCCTCACAAGCTTAAACTAGTGGTGTCAAATCACCATTCAAAATGCCTATCGAAAGGGAAAATTACAATGATGTAAATCTGCTCCAAATCGGATGTAGATCCATTCTGTCGTCAACCACTTAATGACGACCTTATCTCTAGCTTTTGTGAAAGAACACATTTTCTCTTTCATCTTGTCTTCATTAAATGCATGGATCTCTCCTTGGATTCTCTAGGAGAAATGAGAGGGCGGTGCCTCTCCTCCCCTAAATGTGCACCATGTGTGAAATTGGATCGGCGCATGCTGAGGCGGAGCGATGCTCCTGCATCATACTCCACGGCTACAAAAATCATGATGTCCTTCTCATGATCTTTCCAACGTGGTTAAAATCCTCCTGTATCCCAAACTTTCTCTTGGATCTATCTCTCGGCTCCTCTGCTTCATTGCTTCTTCTCCTGCATCATCCTTGTTTCTCGTGCAGGTTTCCTGTTTCCCATCTTCCTCCGGATGACCAAT
>JASDQU010240561.1:85850-96927 GCA_032191745.1 Picea mariana | reverse complement strand
TTTTTCTATCTCCTTCATGGTTTAAAAATAACAAGAGAATGACAGTAGTATGCTCGGTCTCCTTCATGGTTTAATGAGCAAGAAAGAGTTAACCAAGTAAGCTTGATGTTCTTTTTTGTAAATTTAGTCTCCCAAGCCCGAAAAAAGTATAAAACAATAGAAGGAAAAACTCTTCTAGCCTAGGTGGACTAGAGTATTCATTTTTCATAATTAGTCCATCTAGTCCAAAAAAGGGTTAAACTTACACTGAATAGATGTCCTTTCAAACCATTTAATGGGTGTGAAATAAGACAAGTTCACTCGACAATCTTTTCATGTTTAGAGAGTCTGAAAAGAGATTATAGGAGACATGACGGGAGAGAATGAGTGGGTTAACAACATGATCATATGCTCCATGTGCATGGAACTGACCTAAGCAATGAGGGATGCAAATGGTATTGGCATGTGGTGTCCACTCTTAGCTGTGTTTTCTCTCCCTATGAAGGTGGATGGAAAATGGAGGCCAAATAATGCAAGAGGTGGATGGTCAAGGTTACTACATAGTGGTAAGCAGGATATGGGAAAACAACGACGCATCGGTGGGAGGCATGACACAAGAAGAAAATGCATAGACGACCATTATGTAACATAAAAAAATTTGGGAACCCCCGAATGGTTGTGGCTAGAATATAGATGAAGAGAGGAGAATGAGGCTCAATCTTCAAGTCATGGCGGGGATAAAAGAGGGCTCCTGGGCCCACGGGAAAATGCAGCATGGGCATCAAATGGAAATTGGGGTAATAACTAGGAAACCCATGATAGGTAGGCACTATCGAACCAGTTATGACATGCGAAAGGAATGGCTAAGGTTGCAATCGATCAATTTCAAACCTAAGGTATAATGTTGGAAGAATGGATGGTTAATAATGCAAGGTAGAAAATGTAGGGAAAAACCTATCCCTATATGCCAGTTTGGGAACATGTACCTCAAGTTCGGTGGAAGTAACCATCTTTGTGAAAATAATGTCCCTAGAATCCTGTTAACACATGTAAAATAGATTCCAAGGTCAAAAGGAGTAGCGAAATCTCAAAAAAGAAAATATTTTTGGATTTTTTTTATATGAGAAAGGCAAAACAAAAAGGACACTCATACCACACACCTATGTACAAGGAACTATGCATTTTGATGATTTATTCTAAGTAGAGCCCATTTCTAGGCTTAGGCCAAGGATCTTTTTCATAATTGATGAACTCATGATCCATTGTCAACATCATATGTCTCACCATGTTGGGGACATGCCACATGGGATCAAATATATGGATACGAAGATACTCACTGTGAGTAGTCCCATGAGCTAAGGAAGCTCCTTGATGGGATCCATCAAGACATGAAGGAAGTACAAAATGTAAATATTCAATGGAAGGGGAGGTAGATAATTCGGTGGCAAGTTCTAAAAAAGATAATTGAGGTGGAAAAGGGTTGAGACTAGGGGTTCCACTGGATGCTCGAGCAAATTCCCCCAGTCTCAGGCCAAGACTCAACATGTTAACTTTCATTAGTTCCAAATGAGGATAAGATGATTGATGTAGCACCTCATCCCTTGGCTTTTCTATGGAGGTCATGACTTCCAAGATGGACTCCTTTAAAGAAATCTTAGAATCAAGGGAGTCATGTGAACTGAGAGAGTAAACAACCCATATGGGCGGAGTAGGTGGATCACACTCCATATGAGGATGTAGTTGTTGACTAGTATCATAAAATGTTGATGGGAATTTCAGATCGACAATCTCGACCGCAATGAGCGGTATGGAATTTCCATACAAATCATTATCCTCAGGGTGAGGTACCACCCAAGGATCAAAATACATGATGGATCCAGTCATATATGAGTAAATAATGTTGATGGGGGCGATGGTTGTAGTATGAGGTGGTGGCGGAAGAAGGAAAATACCTATAAGTGAATGATATTTGAACATATCCACACCAACATGCATAGAAGGTTGTGCAATATCACCAACAAAGGGTACATTAGACCTTGCATTGGATCCAAGGTCTAGGGTGAAAAGTGTAAGGCCTTCCCATACAGAGCCTTACCAAACAAAAATTTATATATAGAAATGCTATCATAATTTCTTTTCAGTTCATTATTCAACATAATAACAATTCACTATTTAGCAAAATTTAAAAATGAGCAACATGATAATGAATAACATGTTCAGCATAATAAAAATGAAAAATATAACAATAATGAACACAGCATAATAATGATAATAAATACCTCAAACTGATTCTTTGTTCATTATTGTTATATTGTTCATTTTTATTATGCTGAACATGTTATTCATTATCATGCGGCTCATTTTTAAATTCTGTTGAACAATGAATTGTTATTATGTTGAATAGTGAACTGAAAAGAAATTATGATAGCATTTCTAGATCTAGATTTTTTTTTGGTAAGGCTCTGTATGGATAGGCTTTACATATGATATCAGAGCCTGGTTTCAAAACTGATTAACCTCCCAGCTAGCTAGGAACAGCCTATTCGGCTCCCTAGCCCTAGGATTCCTTACGGTTTCCTAGCCCCCGAGCCCAAAATTCCTAGCAACACTAGTGCCGTGTGAGAGTTACCCAAAAACATTTCTTCCAATTTCCTCCTCCTCCTCCTCCTTCAGAAAATCTCAAACCAAAATAGAAATTAGATCCTCTTCCAAGTGCTCCCCTCCTCTCTTATCCTCCTCTCTCACGTCCCCCTCATTAATCCCCCAACAAGCTTATCCTCCCATTAGTTCCCCATCTAGCTTATCCTCCCATTAATTCCCAAACAACCTTGTCCCCCCATTAATTACTTCACCCACTTTTAATAATAAAATAATAAAAGACTCATTTGCTATATTGTAATAATTAATTAAATTCAAATTTAAAAATTAGGATAAAAATTAATCAATTTGGGTTGTTACATACACCCACCCTTCGAGAAACTTCATCCCGAAGTTATAGTAATTTACAATAGAAGGGTAACGACACATGATTCATACATCCACATCAAATAAGAAACATCATCAATTTAAAACACTTACACATACTAGTGTACATGTGCAAGGCATAAATGTGTAGCTAGCACATAGAGGACTTGTACATGTACTAATGAAAATAATTATCACACCTAAAGTAATTCTTGTATGCGTTCAATCCAATCAAAAAGACCATTCATTTCATAAAAGATAGTAAACTATTTAAATGTTCACGAAATTCCCCATTTACAATAATTTAGAACAAGCTACATTCACTTAGATAATTTTAGTTTAGTTAAGTAAATATAAATATACATATATTCATTAGTTCCAAATGAGGATAAGATGATTGATGTAGCACCTCATCCCTTGGATTTTCTATGGAGGTCATGACTTCCAGGATGGAATCCTTTAAATGAATCTTAGAATCAAGGGAGTCATGTGAACTGAGAGAGTCAACAACCCATATGGGTGGAGTAGGTGGATCACACTCCGTATGAGGATGGATTTGTTGACTAGTATCATATAATGTTGATGGGATTTTCAGATTGACAATCTCAACTACAGTGAGCAGTATGGAATTTCCATACAAATCATTATCCTCAAGGTGAGGTACCACCCAAGGATCAAAATACATGATGGATCCACTCATATATGAGGAAATAATGTTGATGGGGGCGATGGTTGTAGTAGGAGGTGGTGGGGGAAGAAGGAAAATACCCATAAGCGAATGATATTTGAACATCCCCACACCAACATGCATAGAAGGTTGTCCAATATCACCAACAAAGGGTACATTAGACATTTCATTGGATCCAAGGTCTGGGGTGAAAAGAGAAAGCTGATCAATGGTAATCATTTTCCCTTGATGAGGGAAACATAAGACCCTAAATATTGAGAAGAAAATCACAGTCATCTCATAGAACCAAGTGCGCCCGAGTGATAGATTGTACTCAGGTGGTTCGTTGACAACCTCCATGGCAACAAAGATAGTATTTCCAACTAAATCAATGGGTAAGGTGGTGATGATTCCATGTGGTTGGAACATGTATCTGCCGAAGGCTTTATAGTGTAGCAGACCTATCAATCTTAAGAGAGATAAGGAATTTCCAACAAGAAATCAACATGATGCAAGTCGAGGCTCCTTCATCAATGATTGTTCGAACGATGTTTTCCACATCGTTCACACTTTAATATGGAAGGATACTTGATGGGGGAGCCTATGTGTAACCTAAGATAAATCAAAGGTCATCAAGCTCTACTCTTAGGGATCAACCCCACCTATGGCCGATAGAAATTTTTTCCACTGCATGGGGTGGCTTTGGAGAATTTCAAGTGTCCATGTGGCACAAGGTCCTTGGGCTAAGTCTTCCACAATATTGTAATTGTGGGCATATTGTGTGTTTGGATTATGTGTCGTACGATGAAGAATTCCCTTCGGGGCATGAAGCGGTGCATCAAGAAATGCCTTCTCAATATGGAAAGGAACACTCGGTTGGGATGAAGATGTTGCTTCTAAGGAAGCATTGGAGGGCTTGCGAATTCCATAAGTCTTATTTTGAGTCGGTATGTTGACTATATGGTAACACATGAACACTAAAGCATTCGAGGAAGACCTCTCATGGTGACTCATACCTGCGATTCCCCTTGGAGGAGGGGTAGGATTTGAGGAAACCATGTTTTGAGGTTGGGGAGGGAAGGGATGCATTAATACAACATGTTGTTGGGGAGCACATTGTTGTGCCAAATACCGATGGATCTAATCTTTCCGAGGGAAGTAGTGTGTGGGATGGTCCTCCCCACAAATGGTTTAGGGGAACCTATCTTTCCTCTTCTCCTTAGTGCCTCCCTCCTAGGAAGTCTGGATAGTGACAATCCCTTTCTCATCAATGGAATTTTTATTTTTGTTCCTCTTTTTATTCCCTCTAGGTTGTTGAGGATTCATTGGTTGCATGGGCTACACCGAATTCACCTTGGATGTTCGAGGAGGGACTACAAAAATTTGAGCATTAGTGCCAACTGCTGATGGTTTTGATTGAATGGACAAGTGTCCCATATTATCATCTAAATGGTTAACAAATGCATGATAAATAGAACCAACCACACCATTGGCATGGAGCAATAGGAGAGGTTGATGAAGATCAATTGAAAGGTGAGGATAATTTGTAATAATATCATGGAGAGTACCCGACCGAGAATAAATAAAATCCAGATGTTGTGCATGCAAGATGACTTGCTCTTTGGTGGCCGCCCCAACCATATATACACCCATGACAATGGGTGGTAAGAGGGAGTTAGTGAACCACTCCATTAGGATCTTGTGTGGAATCTGAGTTTTAATCATTCTACACCTCCTTCGCCACTCATATATATGATCATAAATATGGGTGACATTGATTTGACGCAGGGAAGTCAAAATATTTGTTCCTATCTCATACCGAATAGAAAATTGGTAATGTGTTAAAAATTCCATTGCTAGGTCATTGAAGCTTTTAAAATAACTTCCCTTCAGCTCAATATACCACTTGGCAGTGGCTCTAGTCATGGATCTATGTAAAAGACGCAATATCACGCTATCATCCATTAAAGAATTGGAAGAGCACCACAAATGTTATGTCATGGTGTGTGTGGAGGGGTCTTCTCCCAACTTACTATCAAACTTAAGAATGTCTGATTGGAGTTTTCATGGAATCGTAGGCCATGAGGGATCATGGGAAATAGGGTCATTCATCAATTGTGACCAATCTGGTAAGTCAAGAATTGCAATAAATGACAATAGTGGGAATGGAGACTTAGAGGGAGGTGAAGTCTCTATTGTCCCAGATGGACCTTATGGTCCCCATATGTTGGTGTTGTTTGAAGGTCGGGAAATGGTTGAAGAGTCAGTTCCCCCAGGGATGGTGGCACTAGAAGGAACATGACTAATCCCATCACCAAAAAATATACTAGGAGGATTTCACCAGGGGGAAAAATGGACCCTCCAAGAAAAGGGTTCCTAGTGCTAGTCCCTGGGAAGAAACCCCCAGGACCAGATGTATGGACAAAGGGAAAACTCCAATTACCCCCAGGGAAAGGTGTACTGACACGTGGAAAAGGAAATCCTATAGAAGTACCACTGCCCATAGGTTGACTAGGGACAACCCCAAAACCACTAGGAATATTCCATCCAAAATATGTACCTACCCCTGATGACATCAAGCCAGTCATTAGATTGACGGAAATGGAAGGAGATCCGCTTCCCATGCTGAAAGAAAAGCTCATCCCCCCATTGGAAAAGAATCTAGAAGTGGGAAGAGAAGTATATGGGATGAGCGTGTGCATGCTAGTTATACAAACAGATGGAGTCGACAATATAGGTGGTGTCCCCCAAATAGAGGAATGAAAAACAAAAGGTATGGACAGTGAAGGTCCAATGGAGCTAAGGGATGACAATGAGGAGATGATTTGGATTCCCCTAGATGAGTTTCCCCCAATCCCACTTGAGGATGGGCTGACAGGCTCAACTGCACTGGACGAAGCACTAGGTCTAGACATGGTAGGAGGATGACTGAATAATAAAAAAGGCTCATTGAAAAGTTCATGTACTTGGACTAATATAGGGATGTTAGGTTCAATTAAAGGTGAATTGAATTTGGGTGGAAGACGTTCATCAACCACTTCTACCTAAACCAAACCAGCATCGTCAAACCACAAATAGGACCCTTCAGATTTCTCCTCATGGATATGGCACCGCTTTGGAGTAAGTTCTACCTCTGTAATAGGATCTAGTCCTTGTAATCGATGATATTGGTGCGATAGTTCAAGCACGATGAAAAGTATATGTAACTAACAAAAAAAATCAACCTATGGCCAACCTAGACTTAGAATCAAAGAGCATACCCCTAATGAAATCTAGGAAACAACAAGCAAACTAGTTGGCTCAGGGGCCTTCTGAAAAATAACCTCGTGGGGGAGATGAAGTCCCCACCAGATTGACTAGAGAATTTGTGAGGAGTAGTTACAATGAAGAATGTGAAACAACCTTGACCTATCCAGGTATCCTTTATTAAGATAAGTAACCTCCAAGGGAACTGGGTCTATCAAAAAATGTTTTTCGTAGGTACTACAGGCACATACCACTTGCAGTCACCTATGTGGATCCTTCGAAAAATCCACTAAGGTTACCACCTAACAGATGGTTGGGTGAAGATTCCTAAGTCTGATCACATATAAGCGCAAGGTAACTAATCCCAAATATTTAGACGGTTGACCCAATAAAACCCCTGTATGCGTGATGATTGAAGTGATATCACAAACACTAAAACAAGCAAAGAGAAGTAATCTCCCTACTTTCCCCGATGTGACCTCATGCTTGACTCCTGTGTTAT
Organism: Picea mariana; assembly: GCA_032191745.1. NCBI lineage: Eukaryota > Viridiplantae > Streptophyta > Pinopsida > Pinales > Pinaceae > Picea > Picea mariana. Next base: position 89,569 of record JASDQU010240561.1, on the reverse strand, counting down.
AGGATCTTCCCAACACACTAATTGTAAGAATGTATTTTCACACTCTTTAATGACTTATGGGTTTTGTTTTGTGACCTTGGAGAGTTTACTCTCCAATCCTAATCCGGGGCCCTAAACCTATCTAATGTTGGTTTTCTCTAAAAACAATGTCTAATAAATTTTAGATTAACCGCTTCTTTTTAAAAGTTGTTTCTTATGTCCAGGTAATGGATGAAACTTTGTATGGTGTGAGGACTCTTGACCCAACTAAACAATGCAAATATGCAGGTGAAAAAATAATTTAATTTGATGAAAGCTAAATATGGGAGGGTTAGAGAGTTTTCCTTTTTCTTTTTTAATAGTCAAAGCAATCCTCAAACAAGGAAATCAACCAATCAAGCATAAAATATCCAAGACTAACAACTACTTGTATCACACTCACAACACTAATGCTTGAAAAGAGGACTAAGCATGCAAGAAATTTTATTATTATTATTATTATTGTTATTTCCAATGTAAATGCAATAATGCTTCAAAAGCAGACTAAGCATGAAGAAATTATTATTATTATTATTATTATTTCCAATGTAAATGTAAAATCTCTTGATCTAAGCAAGAAATCCAAAAGAAAAAAGGAAAAACAAGCAAATTATCAAGAAAAAGGGCTATAGGATATTGGGAATGAGGTTGGATCATCCCATTCCAATGTCACTATAGGGATCACACCCACAATTTCACCCAAAACTTTAAAAAAAAAATCTAGTGGATTTCTATAGTTTGGGAGTGGAAATTTGTAGGGATTATACCACACTTTGTATTTATCAGAAACATATGATATAATATATAAAAATAAATCCATGTAAATCCTATTTCTAATTGATTAGGTCTGGATACAATCACAATTCTATGTCAAAATATATTATCCAAACATTCCATGTGACCGTCACAGAAAATATGCAAAATAATTGATTTTGAATAAGCGATAACTTTGCTTTCCGAACACCAATATGGACGATTTTTTAAAAACAATTGGATAAATTTTCTAGAGGAATCTATATATGTATCTAATTCCTTCATATTGTGCACGTAAAGCTATATAATTGTGTCTGAAAGTCTCAACCCTCTTTTAGAGGAAAAACTCTTTAAGAGAGCCAAGGAAGAAACCAAAGTCCTGAGTGGAGTCGTCGATATATTATGGGACAAAGTCTCATAGGGATCTCACTGAGAAGATAAATAATATATCCCTAGGATCTTCCCTTGATCCTATACATAAAGGGGGTTATTCCTATGATTTCCCTAGATCTAGATTCAAAGACATAGATTAATCATTATCCTAAGTAGTGGTGAAGATTTGCATACCTTTGTTGAGGTTGTCCTTCGTATCTTCTGGATGTTGTAGTCCTAAAACTCCATCTCCAAGATCCAAAACCTACTTCTTGTATACAAAATAAAAACAACCTTTTTACCTCTCTACTTGGTATTAGAATCCTAGATCTCACTTACTTTTAATCAGATCTATAAAGAGATGAATCAAATCTAAACATTTTCCTAATGGAATACAAACATATCAGGGGAAAACCAATGATCTATTAATAACATAAGAGAAATTACATCAATTCATACCTTGAATGTTGATGCTTCCTCCTAGCTCAAGGCTCTTGATTCTCCTCCTTAGCCTCTTGAGCTTCTCTCTCTATTTTGACAGCATAACCACCCTAAAAAATTGCCTCCACATCTCCATTTGCCCCTCTTCTTATAGTATTTTAGAAGAGATTGGAGATAGGCTTCATGACATGTGAATTAGGTTGATACAAGTCATGGATGGCTTGATAGCATGTGAACTAAGAAATTACATGTCATAGATAGACTTGATGGCATGTCAACTAAGCAATTAAAAGTCATGCACAAGTTTCATTCTTAATTATGAGCTTTTTCCAACCTATTATGAAATTTTTCTCTATTATGAGTTGTTTGCTAAAGTTCCATGCTCAATTATGAGCTTTTTCCAACTCACTATGAACTTTCTTTTCAATTATGAGTTTATTCTCAACTATGAAATAATTCTTATTTCATAATTATGAAATTGTGACAAAATAATTATTTCCTTGTGAAATAATTATGAGAATTTCACTCAATTATGTAATTATAGGCTCATAACATCTAATAACATGGTTTCACAACCTATGGTGGAAAATACAAGTATACAAATTGTCCATGAAACTGACCCTGGCCATTGTTAACTTTGGTAGAAATTTCTTTACTTTGGTTTACTATGGTTAGCTATGCTTGACCTTGGTTGAACGTAACCTTCACTATGGTTTACCTTGGTTGACCAAGAATATGGTTGACATTGGTTGACCATGGTTGACAATTGTTGTCCATAGTTGACCATGAACACAATTAACCATGACTATGGATGATACTGACCATGGTTGACCATGAACTTGAATATGGTTGACTATAGTTCACCATGACAATGCATGAAGCGTATTAGTACATTTTTGAATTAAAATATCAATACAAATAATAATGAAATTCTTATGAAATGGTTAACAATGGATGACAATGTTGACCATGACCATGGTGGACAATGATAGACTATGGTTGAGAATGACTGTGGTTGACTATGTTAGACCATGACTCCATGTTTGACCATGACCATGATTTCTTCTGGTTGACCATGACAATGACCATGACCATGGTCAACTTTGGTAGACCTTCGTTGACTTTGGTTTACTATGGTTGAATATGGTTTACCATGGTCAATTATGGTAGAACATGACTTTGCCTTACGATGAACATGGTTAATTATGGTTGACCTTGGCTGACCATGATCGTGGTTAATTTTTTTTTACCTTGGTTTACCATGACCATGGTTAATTATCGTTGACCATGGTAAAATTTTGTAGACCTTGGTTGAATTTGGTTTACTATCGTTGACCATAGTTGAGGATGACCATGACCATGGTTGAATGTGGTTGACCTTGACGATTGTTGACTTTGGTTGACAATACTTAACCATGGTTGACAATTGTTGTCCATGACACTAACCATGACCATGGTTAACGTTGGTAAACCTTGCTCGACTTTAGTTTACTATGGTTGGCTATGGTTTAACATGAACTTCACTATGGATGACCATGACCATGGTTGACTGTGGTTGACCATGGTTGATAATGGTTAACACTGTTTGACATTTGGTTTCCATAGATGACCATGGTTTCCCATGACCATGGTTGACCATGACTATGGATGACATTCACATTTTTGACCTTAACTATGACTATGGTTGACCATTACCTTAACTATGCTTGAATATAGTTTACCATGACCAAGAGTATGGTTTACTATGGTTGACCATAACCGTGGTTAACTAGGGCTTTCCATGGTTGAATATGGATAACCATGGTTGAGTTTGATGTCGACCAAAGTTGAGTATGGTTGATCATGATTGAATATGGTTAACCATGAACACAGTTGATTATGATTGACCATGCCCATGGATAACCTTCGTAGACCATGTGGGGATGAATATTGTGGGCCATGTTGGTTATGTTTAACAATGGTTTATTCTAGCACTACCACATTTCCATGTTGATCAGGTTTTGTTCATCACATTGCAACATCAAATTATGCTGATCTATAACACCCTGTTTCCCCCAGTTTGTAAAAATAACTAGGCTGGCCAAGAACTATGGTGAACTCAGAAATGTGAATAATATTATAAATTTATATTGCAG
>JASDQU010240561.1:38464-67155 GCA_032191745.1 Picea mariana | reverse complement strand
AGAAGAAGGTAACAACCAAAGTACTCATGTACACAATGATGGTGACCTAGAAACACTACTCAATAGTAATGATTTTTATAAGCAAAAGGGAAAAGGTCCCAGTGAAAGAAGTGCCCAGTCCTCAGTGGTTACTCCCAAGAATACCACATCCTGAAGTAATGCTCCAATTACTCACCTAGTTAGAAAGGTTATCAACAATAGTTCAAGTGGAGAGGGATAGAAGAATCCTCCCCCTGGGAAAATCGAGAGTTCACATAAACTCCATGTGAGAAAGAAAAGGAAGAATTTAGTGCAAGAGGAAGAGGATAATCTTATAGAAAATGACATCCAAAACTTTTCTCTGGAGAACATGGAGCTATAAGAATATATTAAGAAAATATTTCCCGCAATGGAACAACTAGGAAATATGGATCAACAAAATTATTTATTGGAAATCATTGCAAATGAGACCTTTAGTGAAGAAGAGTCATTTACTTTTCAAAGTGTTGTTTTTTATAAGAAGTCGAAAAAGTTGATTGTAGAAAGAAGTGACCAGAAGAATAAAAAGGGAAAGTCTCACTCAGAGGTTGACCTGAAGGACATGCAACCATCCCATATTTCTAAAATCCACAGGGAAACAAGGGATGCTCTTGATGATTCTATTAATGGTCTGGAAGCTGAAAATGTTAATTTAAAAGAAAGGATTGGGGAATTGGAAAATTCCTTAATGCCTCTTCCAATCCTAGCAAGTCCTTTGTTAATGGTTAAACCAACTACACCCACCATTAAGTTAAAATATTTTCTAGTTTTCTCATAGAAGTCTAAAGTTATGTAGAGAAAAACATTAAAAAGAGAATTTCATTGATAGCATAAGCATGGGATGTATCAAAAAATATTTTTTCTTTCGGTTCAAGGGCACATGTTTTTCATGCGTATCTGCAAGATGATTTAAAGAATGAATAAGGTTTCTATGTTGATGTTGTCTTTCCATTTGAAATAACAATATCAAACATGACATAATTGAAAAGAAGAGAAGAGGATATGCCTTCTCCAAGTCAAATTAAACAACCAAATACTTGTTGGAAAGAAAAGATAAAGAATTTGAATAGCATTGTCGAAGAATGCAGTGAAGCCATGGTAAAAAGATAATAATTGTTCAAAATACTCACAGATATAGATATGGAAGGAAGCATTGATGAGGTACAAGACCCTAAGTTAATTCTCAATGCAATGTTTATGATAAAGAAACAATTTGATGAACAAGTTGAGATATTAAAAGGGTTATCAACTGAGAAATTTTATGGCATAATTGAATATAATGAAGAAGAAATAGGCAATTGGTTGGTTGATTATTATATAAAAAAATCAAGATATTGAGGAGGAAATACATGGAATTTCTCATTATTTAAGAGACTTGGAAGGCAAATTATTCAATATTAAAATCGGGCATGAAATAAATGTTGCACCAATGAAAAATTACATTGAATATTGGTTTAAAAAATAAATTGATAAACTAACTAAAGAAGACCAAGAAGCAATAGTTGAGATGGTTCCTATAAATGTCAATGAGGAAAATAAAAACACAACAACGAGGAAGTGAATGAGGAAGGGACCATCATAGTAAGTTTATGTTGATCACATCTTTATTTCTTTATCAGTTTTTCATCCAGTTATTCTGCTTCTTTAACTAGAAAGGTTTAATCGAAATCTGATAAATCCTTCTTGTCTTCTTTCAAGGACTTTCTACTTTGTCATCGCCCACCATATTCTTTCCACAAATTACTTCTCGTTTATATTTTCTCTATGGTCTGTGGGAGTGCTAATCGCAGTCCTAAGGACAAACGCATTTAAATTTCAAATCTTTGTAATAGACTCTATATTTTTCAAAAATCCCAAGAGAACTATTTTAGGATCAGTTTTGACTGTATTTTATAGCTCTGAATTTTGAGTATAAAATATTTGAGATTAATCTATCATTTTCTTTATTTGAGCTCCACATGTGTTTACTCTGTTAAAGTTCTCTTATGTGTGCATACTGTTTTCTTTTATTTTAAGTGATCATATAATTTTAGTTTAACTATGATAGATGTGAGGAAACTTTGCTTATCTTTTTCAAATATGTGATGTGTGAGGTTCGTGGTCATCTCTCAGGATCTCTCTTTAAAAAAAAACTGTTTATTTTACTGCAATCTTTATATTTCTTTGAATATCATAGGGGACTTTCTCAAATACCTATATTATTTTGAAAATCTAGAATTCCAAGAAAATCTTGAAACAAATAGGAGTACCACCTCTATAAAAATGCAGGGGGGTTTGTATCCTTGTGTGGTTGTCGTTTAGGTCCTAACAAATTCAAGCGTGAAAAATTTTGGCGGCTCCACTAGGGAGGACTGAAAAATTGAAATTTGGTTTAGCATTTTTGAAAGATACATGAATTTGCCCCAGGCTGATCAACCCCACCTGGAAATTGGATTAAATAATCAATGAATCATCTTACATTAGCTATATAATATGGTAATAATGACAGTTGAGACCAGGGAAGAATTGGAAATATATTGGTAGACATTAGTCCAAGAAGAAGAAAGAGAAATCGCCCGTAGATAGAGGAGAGACGAGCAACAAGACCAAAGAAACAAAAGACTAGCTAGAGAAATACAAGAAAAAGGTCGGTATTGAAGATGGACAAATACAAGGGACCCATTACCAGAAGTAAAAGAAAGAAACTCTATATTCTAAGAAGTGGAAAAAATATTCCTGAAATATCTCCAGACATGGTAGAAAGAAATGAACAACCACGAGAAGAACCATGAAGAGAACCCCATGATGAAAGACAAGGAGGTGGAGGAGGTGGCAGAAGAAATCAAGAAGACCTAATATTTGGAAATCGAAGAAGAGTAAGAGATTCCCCCTTAAATATTCGATGTGAGAAACATGACCTCCCTATTCTCCCTAAGGGTACCTTGAAATGATTTTCTCGAGATGGAACAATTGATGCCAAAAGACACCTTAATTTATTTCTTGGTGTTTGTGATTTTCATCGTGTTGAATATGACGATGTGATGGTAAGGTTATTTATTCAAACCTTATCAGAAAGAGCCTATGAATGGTATACGACATTACCCAGTAGGTCAATTGGCTCATTTAACAACCTCGAAGCCATGTTCTCGATTATGTTCACTCCTCCAGTTGCATATCATACCCTTCTCACTAATTTCACCAAGATTGGTTTGAGTAAGAATGAGAGAATATGGGATTTTAATCTCAAGTTCAATAAAACCTTGAGTAATATTCCAGAAGATAAAAGACCTAATGACCCAGTGATACTTGGTTTTTATAATAATGTGATGCCCCCAAATGTAAAATATGCTATCAGAACATCTCAGATGGATACATTGGAGGAAGTAATGATTAAGGCCACTGGGATGGACTAAATTGTGATTGAGATGGGTGTTGACCCCGATATTATCCTGGGAAAAGTACAGAGGCAGCTGGGAGGCATAAATATTGATGATCAAGGAGACTCTAGCTCAAGAAAGAATGAAGAGCAGAGAGTGTGACCGACCCAAAATCAAACAATTGGAGGAGGATTTTTTAAATGAACCATATCATATGTGAAGGTAGACCCTGTTGTGGCACAAGAAACTAAGAAAATAATTGAAATTTCACAAATGAATAGAAGCATTAGGAAAATTCAAAATGAGATAAACATATTAAGAAGGGGGTATAATTATGTAGAAAATCTGAGAATGTCGGTCCAATAGAAAAGAAGGAACCATCCCCAAGAAAATAGAGAGAGGTTTGAAAACACTAATAATTCACAAAGACAAAGGGTTCCCAGGCATCCAATCCCAAATGCAGTTGTTTTGGATGATGTATATGATGAGAAAATGGTTGAGCAAGGGAATTATCATTTACCTGATGAAAGTTTTGAAACTGTACATATGGAAGAATGTGAGATGTCCATATATATATTTGAATAAGGTGACAATGACCTTGACTCTCAAGATAATGTTACCCAGACACGGGCATTTGCAAATAAATACAAGAATAAAAATGATTATGAAAAGGAAAACGGAAAAGATAAAGAAAAGGTGAATGAGAAAATGGAAAATGAAAATGTCACAGATAACACTAGAAGCAAGAAGCAACACCTGATGACAAGCCCTACCCAGATGAAATACAATGTTGTAGAAGAATTGAGTAAGCTAAGGATAACTCTTCCTTTTACAAAAGTGGTAAAGATCCCTCAACAAAGGGAAAATATTTAGAGAATGTTCGATGATCCATCTGGAAGAATGGAGGTTGTTGTTATAAGTCTGAAACAAAGCCATAATACGTCAACTGTCAAATTGAGAGGTAAAATATCACCTTTCTATATTTCAACTGAAAATCATGATGTTGCATTTCATAATTGTTTAGTTCACACTGGCGCGACCAATAATATTATGCCACTAGCGGTCATGGAGGCATTGAGCATGAGTTGCACTAAATATTATGATATTGTTTTAAATTATATATGCAATTAATTCCAAACAAGTTCCAACTTATAACAAAATCAAAGATTTTTATTCTTGGATCACGACGACTCCTCATATTATTACAGTTTTCAATATTATTGTGGTAGATCTTCCTCCTGCATATGGAGTTGTTTTAGGAAGATATTGGTCGTCTATGATCGGGGGACACATAATGAACGATGGAAGTTGCATGATGTTGCTATATAAAAAAGGAGAAATGATAAAGGTCCCTCATGAACCCATGATACCCTTCTATTTCATAAAGAAGGATAATGAACCAATGGAATATTATATAGACGTTGGGATCAGAAACTTTGTTATCATGTACATGGAGAAGATTGAAGACATGGAGAAAATTAGATGGAGAATCAAAATCATTAGTTTGAAGGTTACTGGAGGATGTCATTTGATGGAGCTTTCTCAAGTTCCGGGAGTGGAGTTGGAATTGTCCTTGTAAACCCAAGAAAGATTGTGCATCCACATGCTATCAGACTTGAATTTGCATGTACCAATAATGAGATAGAATACAAAGATTCGATTCAGGGAATGATTCTCGCACTAGAAATGAAGATAGAACATATAATTGTTAGAGGTGACTCTGAGTTGGTAATAAATCAATTTACCCAGAGGTATAAGATTAAGAAAGAAAGACTCAAGTTATATTTCAAGAGAGTTAATGAATTGATGGAAGCCTTTAGCTCTTTCAACATTTATTTCATCCCAAGGGACAAAAATTAGAAGGCATATTCATTAGCTTTGGTGGCCTCACTGTCAAAATCGGATGATGTTCAAAGAAAAACATATTTTCAGGTAAAAAGAATATTCCAACCTTTTGTACCTGATAATTAAGAATATCTACAAGTATTTGAGAATGATGAAGAATTGGAATTTTTTTTTATGAATGACGATGAAGACGAGGACAATCACATGACTATTGTCCCGAGGAATTGTATTCAATATGAGTCTCTTTTTACAAGATACGACCATGCTAAAAACCTCCCAGAAGAAGCATCGCTCCGAAAGGTCCAAGAAACAAGAAAATTTAATATTGGAACTGATAGTTCCCCAAAATACGTCAATTTGGGAATTGATTGCACAATTGACGAAGTTGATCAATATGTCACATTATTTAAAGAATATCTTGATGTTTCTGCATGGATTTATGATGATTTGAAGGCATATGATAAAACAATATTTCAGAACATTATTTCCTTGAGAGAAGGGGAAAAGCCTATCAAGCAGAAGATAAGGATAATGAACCCAAAATTAAAACCACTAGTAAAGGTTGAATTGTAGAAATTAAAAAAGGTTGGAATAATATACCCCATTAGGCATTCTGATTGGCTTTCAAACCCTGTGATAGTAAGAAACAATATTGGGTAGATCCGGATATGTGTATATTTTAGGGATATTAACAAATCAAGCGTAAAGGATAATTATCCTTTTCCTAACATGGATTTTCTTCTCCAACAAGCCAGACGATCAACCTGCATGTCCATGTTAGATGGTTTTTATGGGTATAATCAAGTCTTGGTTGCTGAAGAAGACAGAGAAAAGACAACTTTCTTAACACCTTGGGAGACATGTGCGTATGCTTGGATGCCCTTTGGTTTAAAAATGCAGGAGATACATTTTAGATGGCTATGAATCATGCTTTTGAGGGGTTGATAGGAAAATTTATGGTGGATTATCAAGATGAATTAATAGTACACTAAAAAACAAGGAGCGATCGCATTCATCACCCGAGGAAAGTTTTTGACAGGTGTAGGTTATATGGTGTTTCCTTAAATCCAAAGAAATGTTTATTTGTTGTAACTCAAGGAAAAATATTGGGTCATATTGTGTGCAAGGAAGGAATCTATATAGGTCTAGAAAAAGTTAAAGTTATAAATGAACTCAACCCCCCATCATCTAAGAAGGGAGTTCAATCATTCTTCGACAAGATCAATTTTGTACGAATATTTGTCCCTGACTATGCAAGTATTGCGAAGCCGATCAATTTATTGTTGAAAAAGGACCAAAGGTTTGAATGGACCACAAATACAGAAGAATATTTTAGTATTATCAAAAAGGAAATCACTACAACTGCGGTCCTCATTATCCTAGATTTTCAAAGAGACTTCATCATTTATTTGTTCGCTACAAAAACGGTTGTTGAATCTATTCTTACTCAGAGGAACACCAAGGGTGAAGAACTGCCAATTAGCTTCATGAGCAAGACCCTTCATGATTATGAATTGAGATATTCAGAATTGGAGAAGAAAACCCTATCTCTTGTGAAAGTGATAATGCACTTTCATGCTTACATACTAAATTCTCATGTCATTACATATGTTCCATCCTCTCCTGTGAATATGCTTTTAAGTCAACAATTGAGAGAAGGAAAATGGAAAAATTGGTTGGCGAAGATTCAATAATATGATATTGAAATTAAACCTTTAAAGGCAGTCAAAGGATAGGGTTTATGTAATCTCATTACAAATAATTATTCTTTGGATGGAATGATTTCAATCTCAGTAGGAGAACCCATGGAATATTGAGAGTGGTATAGAGATATTGTATTCTACTTGAGGTCTAGACAATTTTGAATCACCATGAGCCCTAAAGAGTGAAGAACATTGAAGATGAAGTCGAGTCAATATGTGTTGATTGCTGATATATTGTTCAAGAGGAACTATGATGGTATATTGTTGAGGTGTGTTGATGAAAGGAAAGCTCAAGAATTTATGAAAGAATTCCATGAAGGAATATGTGGTGGACACTCTGCACCTACCGCCACATCTCATAAGATAATAAGAGCTAGGTTTTATTGGCCATAATTTTTTAAAGACTCATATGCTACCATAAGGAAATGTGTATCTTGTCAACAATTTTCAGGGAAGATGAAAAAATATGCAATTCCATTACAACCTATATTTGTAGGATAGCCATTTTCCCAATGGGGACTCGATGTCATTGGACCAATAAATCAAAACTCAAGAAAAGGATATATATATATATATATATATATATCCTCACCACTATAGATTATTTTACAAAGTGGCCAGAAGCGGTGGCATTAAAAAGGGTTGATTCTGAAGAGTTGATTAAGTTTCTCAAAGATAATGTTGTTTCAAGGTTCGGTGTCCTAGAAAAAATCATCGTTGATAATGGTTTGATTTTCATTGGCTCAAAATTTACAGAATTCCATGGAGATTATGAGATTGTTATGGGGCAGTCATCAAATTATTATCCACAAGGAAATGTTCTTGCACAATCCACTAATAAGACACTCATTCAGATATTGAAGAAAACTATTGATAAGAACCAAACGAATTTGCATTTGAAGTTAACTGATGCATTGTGGGAAAGCAGAATGACTCCTAAAGACAACACTGGGATGCCTTCATACACATTGGTTTATGGGAAAGAAGCAAAAATACCAATTAGCCTCGAGCTAAATGCCTTGACTTTTGTAGTTAATACAGAGGATGCAGAAGATAGTTCACCTATGCAAAAGAGAGTGAACCAGTTATTGAGATTGGAGGAAGAACAAAGCAAATCCTTCAATAGAACTTCTTAGAGACAACAAAGTATCAAAATATATTTTGATGAGAATGCAACCCTAAAGAATTTTCAAAAGGGAGAACTGGTGTTACTCTGGAACAAAGCTAAGGAGAAATCATCGATGCACACAAAATTTGAAGAACTCTGGGTTGGACTATACATCATTGAAAAGATCATGGGTTTTAATTCTTATATGTTCAAAGATATGAAGGGTAAAATGTTAATGCTTCATGTTAATGCGAAACATTTGAAAGGTTTCTTCACCTGAAATTTTCTCATTTCCTTGTATATAATTTTTATTTTACTTGGTTTGTATATTCTTACCTCTTGACTTCATATCCCAATGGATGGAAGCACCTGGTCATGAAGATTTTGGATTATTGACAACCCATAGGGGGTTATCATCCCACAATTAGAGCCAATTGTTGATATCATTTCCCATTTCTGGGCTTTCCTTCCCTGTTCTATCTTCCCAACTTCTTTTTATGATTTATTTTCCCTCTTATACACCTCCCCTTGTTTCCCTCTTTCTTATATGCTTTCTTCTCTCCCTTTCTAGTTACCATACTTAGTCATATTTCAGTAATTGACGGGTTGGTGGGTTGGAGGACCTTCATTTCCATCCACTTTCCCATGTCATAAGTCCGCTACAACACTACACTTAACCATTTTTCAACTTCGCAGGTTCAAGCCCTCATAATCCAAGTTTTGTGATATCTTCTTTTCACCTAAAGTTCCGTGATCTAAATTTTTACCATACAATTTGTCGTGGGTGTCAAGATCCTAAGTACTTTATTTCTCCTGCATGTAAGTCCGACCGACCTCCTTTCTACACTTAACATATTTTTGATCATCCATAACCATAGGTTTGTGGGTTCCTGGGTTAGTGGGTTCATGAAAAGATCCATATTCAAACTCACTCTCGTCTGTCCCCATCATTATCTTCCTTTTCCCAATATGCATTAAGTGGTGTTTAATGCTAACAATTGTTATGTAGGATTCATAAATATCATCATTAATGGCGAAAGGTTCGAGGAATTACTCATTAAATTACATTAAATCTCCATTTTCCAAGGGATTAAATTATCATCATCTCTCCCTAAATATTTATTTGAGGTTATTATCCAGCTAAAGAAATACTCCCATCAACCTATGGAAGCATCAACTAGACAACATTTTTGTGGTGATACTTTAAATATCTTTGGTCGTGAAGACCAAAACTTCCAGTGGTCAAGAGCATATTCATATTATTCCTCTCCTCCTGCACAAAAAGACATGATTTGGGCATCTGAAATCGCTCGCATTGGGTGTGTTCCTAAGGTTTTTGACTGTAAAGAACTTGTTGCATGGTGTGTGGAGAAGTACATGCCAAGCCAGAGAATTATACAACTCCAAGATCATTCTCTGATTTCCCTTTCATCACAAGTTTTTGCAAGATGTTGAATCTCCTAGAGCTAATGCTTACCTTCAAAGGAGAAGAATGCAGAATTGTTTTGAAGAAACATAAAAATGGGCTTGACCTCCTGCCTGAATATTTGGAGAATCCTACATCTATCCCAGAAGACATAACCAAAATCCAGGTTGAGTCTTTGAAAAACCCCTATCGAGAAATTGTGTGGTTGTTAACCAGGTTGACAGGTCAGGAAAACACTTCTTCTATCTCGCGCATGATTTTATATATTTTGTATTTTACAGTGAAAGAACGTGCCATCTTTGACTGGGGAAAACTGATTTCCATTGAAATCTCGTCCTAGTTATCACACTATAAAAAGGACACAAATTTTTTTATGGCTTCCTATCTGATATTTTCTATTGTGTATTGTTGTCAATTTCCAAACTTCACCATTAGTAAGAGGGTGAATCATGAAATAGATCCAGTTACCTTATGGTATCAGGCACTACGTAGACATAAGACCCCTCTGTATTTTTAATAAGTTTATAATGATTTTGTTTCAGTCTTCAAAAGGTTGTTGTTGGGTGAAAATACTTCAAGGATATCTGACCAAGCTAACATAATCTTAGAGAAAAAAGGAACAATAGAACAAATGGAAAATCACAGTGTCATAAGGATATTTTGTTCGAAAGAAAAAATTTATTTTCTCACGTATCATGTATCTGAAAAAATATTCATTACAGAGGTGGCAAGGCAGTATATTCTGACTACATTTTTTTCATGAAAAAAAGGAAAAATCAATTTATCCCCTTGCCATGGAAGATTGGAGATTTCATTTTCAGAAATATAAATAAAATTGACAAGTTTGCAAATCATTTCAACAATGTGACTTTAAAGTATGTCGAAAGGATAAAAGGATTTGATATGAACAAAATCTTTGTAGAACATGTTCTTTCTGTGGGATTCAGTAACTCGTTCATCCAGACTATCTTGAACGAAGAAGAAGAAAGTAACAACCAAAGTACTCTTTTACATAATACCGGTGACCTAGAAACACTACTCAGTAGTAATGATCTTTATAAACAAAAGGGAAAAGGTCATAGTGAAAGAAGTACCCAGTCTCCAGTGGTTACTCCCAAGAATACCACATCTCAGAGCAATGATCCAATGACTCACCCAGTTAGAAAGGTTGTCAACAGTAGTTCAAGTGGAGGGGGAGAGAAGAATCCTCCCCCTGGGAAAATTGAGAGTTCACATAACCTCCCCATGAGAAAGAAAAGGAAGAATTTAGTGCAACAAGAACAACACAATCTTATAGAAAATGACATCCAAAGATTTTCTCTAGAGGACAGGGAGCTAGAAGAAGAGATTGAGAAAATATTTCCCGCAATGGAACAACCAGAAAATATGTCTCAACAAAATTCTTTATTGGAAATCGTTGCAAATGAGACCTTTAGTGAAGAAGACTCCTTTAATTTTCAAAGTTTTGTTTTTTATAAGGATTCTAAAAGTTGATTGTAGAAATAAGTAACCAAAAGAATAAAAAGGGAAAGTCTCGTTCAGAGGTCGACCTGAAGGACATGCAATCATCCCAGATTTCTAAAATCCACAGGGAAACAAGGGATGCTTTTGACGATTCTATTGATGGTATGGAAGAAAAAAATGCTAAGTTAAAAAAAAGGATCTGGGCATTAGAAAATGCCTTAATGCCTCTTCCAATCTTGGCAAGTCCTTTGTCAATGGTTAAACCAACTAAACCCAACATCAAGTTAAAAGGATCTTCTAGTTTTCTCACAACAGTCCAAAGTTATGTAGAGAAAAACATTAAAAAGAGAATGTAATTGATAACCTAAGCATGGGAGGTATAAAAAAATATTGTTTCTTTCAGCTCAAGGGCACATGATTTTCATCAATATCTGCAATCTTATTTAAATAATGAAGAAGTTTTTTACATTGATGTTGTCTTTCCATTTGGAATAAAAGTATCGAACATGACATAATTGAAAAGCATAGAAGAGGATCTGCCTTCTCCAAGTCGAATTAAATAGTTGAATACTTGTTGGAAAGAAAAGATCAAGAATTTGCAAAACATTGTCCAAGCATGCAATGAAGCCGTAGTAAAAATAGAAGAATTGTTGAAAAGACTCACATAAATAGATTTGGTAGGAAGCAATGATGAGGTACAAGACCCTAAGTTAATTCTCAATGATATATTTTTGACAAATTAACAAGTTGATGAACAAGTTGAGATATTAAAAGGGTTATCAGCTGATAAATTTTATGGCATGATTGAATATAATGTAGAAGAAACAAATAATTGGTTGGTTGATAATTTTGTAAAAAAATCAAGATATTGAGGAGGCAATAGATGGAATTTCTCATGATTTAAGAGACTTTGAAGGTGAATTGTTCAATATTAAAATCACGCATGAAATAAATATTGCACCAATGAAAAATTACATTAAAGATTGGTTTAAAAAAGAAATTGATAAACTAACTAAAGAAGGCCAAGAAGCAACAGTTGAGATGGTTCCTATAACTGTCAATGAGGAAAATAAAAGGAAACACCAAGCAAGTGAATGAGGGAGAGACCATCATAGTAAGTTTATGATGATCACATATTTCTTTCTTTATCAGTTTTTCATCCAATTATTCTGCTTCTTTAACTAGAAAGGTTTAACCGAAATTTGATAACTCCTTCTCGTCTTCTTTCAAGGTCTTTCTACTCTGTCATCTCCCACCATCTTATTTCCACAACCTACTTCTTGTTTATATTTTCTCTATGGTCAGTGGGATCCATAATCCTAGTCCTAAGGACAAACACATTTAAAGATTTGTAACATAATCCATATTTTTTAGAAATCCCAAGAGAACTATTTCAGGATAAGTTTTGACTATATTTTATAACTCTGAGTTTTGAGTATAAAATATTTGAGATTGATCTACCATTTTATTTATTTGAGCTCCACATGTGTTTACTATGTTAAAGTTCTCTTATGCATGACCATTTTATTTTATTTTTTGTGATCATAAATTTTTAGTTTAACTATGATGGATGTGAGGAAATTTTCCCTATCTTTTTCAAATATGTGATGTGTGATGTTCCTGGTCATCTCTCAGGATCTCTCTTTTAAAAAAAACTTTTTATTTTATTGCAATCTTTATATTTCTTTGAATATCACAACTGACTTTCTCAAAGTCCTATATTATTTTGAAAATCTAGAATTCCAAGAAAATCTTGAAACAAACAGGAGTACCACCTCTATAAAAACGTAGGGGGATTTGTATCCATGTGAGGTTATCATTTCGGTCCTAACGGTTTCGAGCGTCAACAAGCATTAATAGACATGAATGATTCCCCCTTAGACCCCTCCCTGTCTTTTGGAAAATTAGCCTCCATGACTCTGTTTGTGTTTGTTTGTGGTCAATAATATGTTTTATTTATTATTCTGATATACAATGTTTATATATTACATCGATTGGCCCCATACCATATATGATATTTACATTATACATCGCTAAACCGAGGATTAAAAACAAGGATGTTACAAGCATATACGATATCAAAGAAATTGGAAGCAAAGATGATCTTAAATAGATGAAGGATGACCTCATGAAGGAGCTAAAAATACTCATTATCTTAAATTCTTATTCTCAAGAAGAGAGTAAGAAGAGCGAGAGGATTGAGTCCTAGTCACATATGGGGAACAATTAACACATTTGGAGAGTAAGAGGATTGATTCCCAAAGACATGAACAATCATCGCTACAAGATTCAAGCCATAAAAGTTTCAATTTTGGACCAATGAACTACTTCATTCCCAAGATCCATATTAAGAAGTTTGATGATAATGAGCCCATAGCATGGATATTCCATATGGAGCAATTATTTGATCTATACCAAGTTACAACTCTACAAAATTTAACTATTGAATCCATATATTTAGAACTTGGTCAATTTATGTGGTATTGATGGCTTTGTGATCACAAAAAAGAGTCTATTGTCTCTTGGTCCATTTTTACAGATAAATTGCTAGTACATTATGGGGATAGTATGAGAAACACCTTCTTTAGCCAATTGATAAATCTCAGGCAAAGAGGTTGTTATAGCAAGATTTGTCTCACCCTATGCAAATTTGCTCAGAAGGCCTTTTCCATTTCCCTATGTAGACTTAAAGTCCCTTTTTATAGTTCCCAGAGATAATAATAATAGTTTTTCACATATATGTGCCCTAACAATAATACAACATGCGTATACGCAAGTTGCACCATTACAACCCGTGTACATCAGGTTTTGTGCCCAAATTAAAAAATGGTGTATGGTTTCCATGTCATGTCACGAGATGCATGATCCTTGACCTTCCATATACTGGAAACGTTCCAACTCGGCCCTTCAGTTCCATTTGAAGGCTATAAGTGGGCCCTATCCAAGCTGTGGAAAAGAGGAGAAGAATTCAACTTTGAGAGCAAATTTACTCTGAAGAAATTATTCACTTCACATTGAGTCTGCATCCCTTTGTCCTTTTAAGTCTGAACACATTGTTCAACCCCCAAGCTCTTCCCTACTTGATTGAGAACCTCATTGTCTCTCTTATATGATATTGCCTTTGGTGGAGGATTGAAGTGGTGGAGGCCCAACTAGAAGGGACTTAGTTTCTCAGTTCCGAACCGTGTCGACACATAAGTTTATAATTCATTCACTTTTGTTGATTATATTTTAATAGAAATACTATTTTCCCGTCCAATTAATCTCTTGCAAATATTTGAATTGTTATTCCATGGGAATATTTGTTATGAATATTGATGGATTATGCTATTGAATGTCATAACTTTATATATTATCACCATATGCTTGTGTTTCTTGGTTGTTGAGGAAAAGTTGCACGTATATTGCTTTGAGTGAAATGCTCAATGGTGGACTTCATCGAACATTTGAACGAGGTAGGATCTTTATATTGTCTTGTTAGCATATTTGTTTATCTAGCATAATTGAGATTAGAGTTGATTTCCACAGTCATTTCCTTCTGTTGCGGTTTACCCCATGCCATAGAGAGATTTTTCTCATAACAGAATTGGCGAACATACTGGGGATGAATCTTCTTTTTGGGGTTCGGAGTGTTTTTATCCTTTGATTTCTCTCGTTTATATTGAGTTTCTTGTCGGCTAATTTCTTGACAGCCTCTTTTAATTTTGATTCTGAGTTTCTTAGCCTTATCCTTGACCTAGCAGTGTTTTAATACATATACACGAGTTTTTACCTGATAGTTGCATAGATACACGTTATTTGCTTATGCAAGAGGTGTATATATGCGGTTTTGTCCTGAACAGTCGTGTACATCATTCTTATGTGCTTGGTTGCTGAGTTTGATGCTTGTTGGGTAGGTTTTGATGGTTGTTGAGTATTCTTAGGTCTTTGTTATGATTGTTAAGTGCCTGCAGGGCAGTGCCTTTCTCATCATCCTTTTCATTGATTGTCCTTGCATCTTGGGTTGGGTGTTTGCTTCTTGATATCCTACCTGGTTTGTATCTGATTGCATTCAATAGAATTTTTATATCAAGTTGTTGTTCAGTCCTTGCATTTTCATTCTTTTATATTGAAAATACAAAAATATTAATCATTTTTCATTGTTGGCATTTTATCTTCTGGGTTCTTATCGTTGATCTTAGTACATGTATGGAAATATTGCATTTTATTTTGAATTGCAGAATTAAATTGAAAATTGCATTTTGAAAAGCTTATCATTTATTAAGAATTAAAGTTAGGACTTTACATTTTATTCATATTCGTTTATTTTACCTGCTGTCATAACATCATTAGTTTCACTACCACGCCTTTTTGAGTAAGTAAGGCCAGTAAAAGAAACATTGGTAATTTAAAATTGATTAGAAACAATTTTATTTTCTAGGGTGCACAAACTAGCTTAGAATTTAGAGCCTTGGAATAGGATTTTGTGAGTAAACTTATCCAAGGCTATTAAATCAACATATGTGTCTGAGTAAGGGAGTGGTGAAATCCATTGTATAATTGGTGACTTCAGGAGGCTCCTCTTACACCAAAGTTAAGCACGAGGTCATGTGAGGTTGGTTGAGGGGATATCCCCCCAATACCTTCTTAGCGTCATATATATTTATGGGGATATATTCGTATATGGGGATCTTGCTAGTACCTTTACCTCTATGAGAGGTGATGATTTATAGGTTTTGGGATTTGTTACCCTACCCATACGGTGGACCTAACTTATGACTGTTCCCTGCACATCAGTTATATCGTGGTTTCTTAGTTGCTTGACATATGTACCACATAGGTTACTTGCAGGGGATATTCTGCAGGTACCCTGTGTCGGATAAGGGTCAGAAATCACACAACCTTTAGGGAGGATTACCTCTCTGGGGGGATCCGACTGACTGGTTTTTAAGCCCACGAGGGACCTTATAATTGATTTTGATACCTGCGATATTTTGCAGGGAGTCTCAGGCCCCTCTTGGGTGAGGCATACCTACTTTAGGGAGGGAGGCCCCTTTCAGCCACTTTATCCTATTTGTGTGCATATTGGCCTTTTTTTTATTTTGGTGTTCTCTTTGATTACTAGTTTGCCTTAGGGTTTGTTTTTATATATCAAGTCTTGAGTCATCGTGGAGACAGTCCAACTTCCCCGCAGGTCTCACTGCTTGTTACGATTACCACTGCATATTGAGTATTTTCCTTCTAAAAGGCGTAAATTTATCAAATGTGGTACACACACCTCCACTTACCAGAATTGTGATCATACAAGGATGAGTACTATGAAGGATTAGATCCTGTCACTAAGAGGGTGGGGGGTGAATCAGTGACACAATAATTATATCAATTTTTCTTTTGTTGATGCAAACAAAATTTTAACACAATATTTTATCGTGGAACCCAATTGGGAAACCACAAACACTTTTCTATTAACTGCAAAAAAAAATTTACACATTACATAGAAGGAATATGTTCTTCCTCTTAGATTAGCACCAACTAATCAAGATGCACCCACACCCTTGTTCACCAGCACCAACTGGTAGGAGGCTTCGAACCCCTATTTAGTCAGCTACAACTAACAAGGAAGAACCTACTCCCTTGTAGGCTCCAACCTTCCCTTGCACCACCCAACCCCCCCTATTCTATGAATATGGAAAACTTATGTAGCACGTCTTCACTGCATCTTTCTCTGCTTCTATGATTTAATCTATCTTTCTGATTCAGAATGCAAAGGAACTTCTTCTCACCACTCTGTCTCGTTTATATAATCTTCAAAATGGTGTGAGGTATAACACATTGTGTCCTTTCATTTGGACCATCACACCTCTTCATTTAACTTAACCATAATCTTTGTTAATACAAAACAAAACGAGTTCTATTGAGGCGCTTCCTTCAAACCATTACATATGACCGACAATGTAAAACCACGAGCTTTATCGATTTAAGCGATGTATAATCTTTTACATTTATTTTTCTTATTCCATATGACCACAGGCAATGACCAGACACTAGGTCAAGTGAATTCTTGATCACTTATCAAATCAACAGTCACATTTTAATCTCTCGATGATATGGACGATTCTTGTTTAATTCAGGAATTCAGGACTTCATCCTTCACAACTTCAAACCTCTTTACAAATGTCTCAAATAACAGACGCATGTCCATAATCTTCAATGGTTGAGAATTCTCTTGAAGTGTTCTTTAGATCAGACGACTTGTGTCCACTTCGGGACTTTGGGACTTAGGTCATTTTTTAGTGGTGAAACTCCCGAAGTAAAACTCCCAGAGTGACACAACTTCCTGTCGTCACTTGATGATGTGGCACGGGTTGAGTGGCTTCCATGTGTCACTCATATTTGTGATTCACACGTACCTTAAATGTATATTTCATCTTGACACTTGTCATTATCTAACTGTGCTACGTGTCCTTGCTGACGTAGATCTCTCGATGTGGCACATATTCTTCTCCTCGATCTAACGGTCAGGATTCTTCCCAAAGTGTTCCTCTGATCATACGACTCATATCTACTTTGGGACTTCGGGTAATTTGATTTCTCCACTTCCTAGTTCTCCTAAAGTGAGATTCCCCGAAGTGTAACCTCCTCACAACTTTTAACCCAAAATGAATGTTGTTCATTGATCGTGATCTTAGATCGACGGCTCGATCTATCTGTGATGTTTCTTTTCCTTGGTTTAAATCCAACGGTTCTTCTTCTTTTCTTATCCTATCCTTCCACTTAAAATGATCCAATGACTATTGAGAATTCAGGTATTCATAATCTCAACCCTTTTTCCTTGCTTATCCTATAGTTCTACTTTCCTCGATCTGGTGGTCAATATATCTTTTGAAGTGTTTTCTCAGATCAGACAGCTTATGTCTATTTTAGGACATTTGTGGCTTACTTTGTCCTTCTAGTAAACATGATTTGATGGTCCTGATATCTCCCGAAGTGTTCTTCATATCAGACGGTTCACATTTGCTTCGGTACTTTGGCCTTCTAGTGATATTACTTGTTCTCAACCCTTTTTATCTCGAAGTGGTCAGTGTCGAAGTTGACCACTGCTACCTTGTCACACTTTGAATAGATCAGACAGTCCTCATCTTTACTTATCCTACCCTTACACTTAACTTGATCCAACAGTCGATGTGTATTGTGGAACCATAACTTGCGAGTGGTTTAATTCGTCGCCCAAACTCTGCAATTGAAGTTGTGCGATTGTTGGTGAGTTAACTACATTCATCGATATTTGAATCAATGAGATATGACGATCTAGAATAATTGCAATATTGGAAATAATGTATAGTTTAATTCTCCCTTCGCACTCCACAATCAATCCCTGTCGTTGATCTAGTGCTTGCGTATACAACGGTCCTGATTTGATCTGATCATTGACTAGTCCTCCAACGATCCTTCTCTTGTAATCTGACGGTCTAGACTAATTGTGGGATTGGAAATAACACATTGTTTAATTATCCTTTTTATATCCGCAATCCATCCCTGTCGTTGATATGGGACTTTCCCTTCTGAGTTTCATGTGCATCATCTCTTCTGAGCTTCTGATCTTCAGTCGCTAACCATGTTGAGCTTTAATCTCTGCATATTGTCCTACTGTTTGACATCAATGAAAACACATTAATGACACTATCTCCAAAAATATCCCCCTTTGTCATTGATGGCAACACACCAATTTCATACACAATCGCCCCCTATGATGACGCTTCACTCCACTGGTTACTCTCCCCCTTTGACATCAATGGAAAATGGTTTCTTTCCCTATGGTAAAGCTCTGTCTGTTTGTATTCTTCTAACCAGAATATGAACCCAGGTAAATCCTCGTGCAATCATGATTTTTTGTCATAACTGAATGACTCCTCCTAACTTGGATTGATGTCTCCTGATCCTCTTTTGAGGCCTTGTTTTTGTAAATAAGAATCTAGCCTTGCATACCATGCTTTGGGTGCTTGTTTTATCCCATAGAGTGTTTTCTTTAGTTTACATACATAGTCTCCTTTGTTAGTATTGGAATCTTTCTGGTTTCTCAATATAGACTTCCTCTTCTAAGTTTCCATTGAGAAATGTTGACTTGACAATCATTTGGTACACTATAAATTTTTTGTAGCTGGAGAAAGCTAAGAACATCCTAATTGCCTCTAATATGGCCACAGGTGCAAAGGTTTCTTCAAAGTCTACCCGTTCAACCTGAGCATACCCTTTACACACCAATCTGGTTGTGTTCCTGATTAGTTGTCAATTCTCATCCATTTTGTTTTTATACGCCCATTTAGTTCCAATGACATTTTTATTTTTTGGTCTTGGAACTAGTTCCCAAGTTTGATTTTTTTCAATCTGATCCAATTTTTCATTCATAGAATTGACCCAATTTTCATCTTTACATGCTTCTTTGATTGAGTTGGGCTCAATTTGTGAAAAAAGTGTTATTTCTGTCTGATACAATGAATGTCTTCTTGTGTGCACTCCATTGCTTTTATTTCCAATAATCGGTTCTTGAGGATGATTCTTTTGAGTCATTCTTGAGGGTGTCTTTGTGTCTCTTCTTGGGGATTCTTCTCTTATCTCTTATTCTCGAATATCTTACTCATCTTCACTAGTATCCATATCATCCTCTTCCTTTTCATCTTTATTCTCTTCTACTTCTTCTTCTTCTGTACCAACTGACTCATCATCATCTTCATCTTCACTGTCAAGTATAGTCTCTTGATATTTGATACTTATCGTTTTTCAATCATCCACCTTGACATATGCACTCTCAACAATCTTATGTAATCTAAGATTGTATCATCTATATGCTTTCTTGGTAGAATCATATCCAAGAAAGATACCTTCATCAGATCTATTATCAAAATTTCTGAGATTCTCATCAAGCCTTTTGATGTAGCACTTACTTCCAAAGACCTTGAAGTATTTTACCGAAGGAGTTCTTCCAAACCATATTTCATAAGGATTCATATTACTATTAATCCTAAGATGAACTTTGTTCAATATGTGTATTGTTGTGCTTACATATTCCCTCCAATATCCATCAGATAATTTTGCTTCATTGAGCATAGTCCTTGCAGCCTCCTGAACTGTTCTATTCCTTCTCTCAGCAATTCCATTTTGCTGAGGTGTTCTAGCAGCAGAGAATTGTTTTTTTATTCCATGGGTTTCATAGAAGAGATTAAATTCTTTTGAGGAGAACTCACCACCATTGTCTGATCTAAAACATTTGATTTTTGTCTCTTTTTCATTTCAACAAGGGTCTTAAAATCTTTGAATTTGTTAAGTGCTTCTGATTTTTCTTTGAGAAAACATACCCAACCCATTGTAGTAAAGTCATCAATGAACAACATAAAGCAGGAATCTCCTTGAAAACTCTTGGTCCTTGTAGGTCCACATAGGTTGGTGTGAACAAGCTCTAAAAATTTTGAGGTTGAGTATTCTTTTGTTTTGAACCTTATTCTAGTTTTCTTCCCTATTTGACAATGTCCACACATAGGATTTGAGGGCTTTGTGATCTTTGGCAAGTTTCTTACTGCCCCAAGTTTGTTGATTTTCACTAAATTGTCAAAGTTAATGTGCCCCAACCTTCTATGCCATAGCCAAATTTCATCTACTAAATTTATATGACACTCCTCATTCAATTTTGTATTTAGTATATATACATTCTCAGGAGTTCTAGGAGCAGTACCGACTAATTTTCTTGAGTCATCTCTCCTAATCTCACATTTCTAGGAATCAAAGATGAAAATATGCCCTTGATCACAAGTTTGACTGATACTTAATAGGACAGGTTTCAATTTTTCAACAAGCAACACATCCTTGGCTTTGTCTTTTCCCAAACTCACAGTGCCTTTCCCAAGTATGTTACCTGAAGCGTTGTCACCAAATGTAACTTTTCCCTTTTGTTTCTTTAAGTTCAAAAACTTGTCCTTGTTTCTTGTCTTATGTTTTGAACACCCACTATGAACATACCAGAGATCCTTTTTTTATTGAGATTTCAAGGCAATGAGACATTCCTCTTTTGATGTTTTTTCTTTCCAAAGCTTCTTTTGCTCCTTAATAAACTTTGGTTTTTCTGAGACTTCCATTAATCCACAACTACTGGCTTTATGTCCATAATTATGACATCTGAAGCATTCTGGGTTCCCTTCTTGTAGAGGTGAAAAGGAATTATAGTTTATGATTTTAACTTGATTTACTGTTTTGTTATTTTTAAGGTTATAGTTCTTAACCCTCAAGTTTTTCCTTCCATATGCTCTACAATTCATAGCTTTGTGTCTGAAATTAGAGCATGCAAATCAATAACCAAAGAAAATTTGAGGATACATGTTTTGATAAACCTTCTTTGGTGTTGTCTTATATTCCTTCTTGATGGGTGGAAGTAGTCCTCTGGAGTTCTGATCATTACTTGTATTCTCTTCATCTTTCTTCTTGAATGTACTGAGGAGAGCAACTGCATAATATTTTGAGTTAACTTGGTTTTATTCTTGAGAATAACCTACTCCATTTTTGTTACTTGAATCCCTTTGTGTGGTAATAATCTTATCTAAGATTTTAGAGCTATTTTCATATCTTGTTTGAATGAGTTTTGCATCAAGTTCTTTTCTTAGGTGAACTATTTCTACCTCCATTATTTCACAAGTTATTTGTTTCTCTTTAAGAGACTTTCTTCCATCCTATTTGCTTCTAGGATTTGTTTTTTCAGGTTGCTCATGAGTTTCTCCATCTCTTTTTCTTTTTGTTCATGTTTTTCCTTTTGTTCAACTACAAAACTTTTCAGTTGTCTATATTTGGTTTTGTATCTTCTTAATTCATCCAAGGAACTGAGAAGTTCTCCTTCCATATTAACCTCTGGTTCAACTTTTGACTCTTCCTCATGCTCAATTTCTTCTATCTCATTAGGATATTCAATACCTAGAAAAAGGACTTCATCATCATCATTGTCCCTAGACTCTGATGAACTCTTGTTTTCTTCTTTTGAGTAAAAATTATTTTTCCCTTTGTAAAACATTTTCTTGTAGTGGGGTTTTTCCTTCTTCTTGTATTGTTTATTTTTTTCTCTTCATCTTCAAGGTCGTCCTTGGGATAGGGACACTTGGAATCAAAGTGGACAACCTTGCTGCAATTAAAACATTTTAAAGGTAGCTTGCCTTTGTAGTGTTCTTAGTATTTTTTCAACTAGCTCATTGTCTGACACTTCTACTCCCAAACATCTGATTGCATTAACAATATTATCAATTTTTTCGAAGTACTCTGAGATATTTTCTTCATCCTTCATTTTTAGACCTTCATATTGTACTTTGAGAGTCTAGTGTTTGTCCCTCTTTACCTTGGAATCTCCTACATATATAGTTTCCAATTTATCCCAGAGTTGTTTTGCATTATTACAGTTTAGTACTTTAGCAAGGATTTTCTTACTCAGTCCATCTTGTAGTGTGTTTAAATCCTTTGCATGTTCCCAAAAAAAATTCTTGTCTTTTGCTTCTATGGGAGTGGATTTTGGAACATCATATCCTTTTTCAACTAACATCCATACTTCCAATCCAATAGACATCATGTAGATTTTCATTCTAACACTCTAGAAGACATAGTATTCACCATCAAATAGGGGTATTTTTCATGACATCTTCAACTGTTGATCCATTCTGATGTATATTTCTCTTCAAGTGATTTACCACAAACATTTTTCTATTAACTGCAAAATTTTGTTTTACACATTACATAGAAGGAATATATTATTCCTCTTAGATCAACACCAACTAATCAGGATGCACCCACACCCTTGTTCACCAGCACCAACTAGTAGGAGGCTTTGACCCCCTATTTAGTCAGTTACAACTGACAAGGAAGCACCTACTCCCTTGCAGGCTCCAAACTACCCTTGCACCACCCAACCACCCTTATTTTATTAATTTAGAAAACTTTTGTATCATGTCTTCACTGCATATTTCTCTGCTTCTGTGATTTAATATATCTTTATGATTCAGACTATAGAGACACCTTCTTCTCACCACTCTATCTCATTTATATAATCTTCAAACTGGTGTGAGGTATAATGCATTGTGTCATTTCGTTTGGACCATCACGCCTCTTCATTTAACTTAAACATAATCTCTATTAATACAACACAAATCGAGTTCTATTGAGGCGCTTCCTTCAAACCATTACATATGACCGACAACGCAAAACCACGGGCTTTATTGATTTAAGCAATGTATAATCTTTTACCTTTACTTTTCTTATTCCATATGACCACAGATGGTGACTAGATGTTAGGCCAAGCAAATGCTTGATCACTTATCAAATCAATGGTCACATTTTAATCTTTTGATGAGATGGATGATTCTCATTTAGTTCGAGAATTCAGGACTTCATCCTTCACGCCTTCCAGCCTCTTTACAAATCTCCTGAATAACAGACGCGTGTCCATAATATTCAATGGTTGAGAATGCTCCCAAAGTGTTCTTCAGATCAGACGACTCATGTCCACTTCGAGACTTTGACCTTCGAGACTTCATGACTTGGGTCATTTGCTGGTGGTGAAACTCCCGAAGTAAAACTCCCAAAGTGACATAACTTGTTGTCATCACTTGATGGCATGGCACGGGCCGAGTGGCTTCCACGTGTCACTCAGATTCGTGATTTACACATACTTGAAATGTTGATTTCATCTTGACACTTGTCATTATCTGACTATGCCACATGTCCTTGCTGACGTGGTTTGCTGACGTAGATCTCTCAATGTGGCACATATTCTTCTCCTTGATCTAACGTTCAAGATACTTCCCGAAGTGTTCCACTGATCAGACGACTCATATCTATTTTGGGATTTTAGCCTTCGGGACATCGGTTAATTCGATTTCTCCACTTCCCAGTTCTCCCAAAGTGATATTCCCCGAACTGTAACCTCCTCACAACTTTTAACCCAAAATGAATGTTTTCCGTTGATCGTGATCTTAGATCGACGACTCGATCTGTCTGCGATGTTGCTTTTCCTTGGTTTAAATCCAATGGTTCTTCTTCTTTGTTTATCATATCCTTCCACTTAAAGTGATCCAATGACTATAGAGAATTTAGGAATTCATAATCTCATCCCTCTTGCCTTGCTTATCCTATCCTTCTACTATCCTCGATCTGACGGTCAGGATATCTTCCAAAGTGTTTTCTCATATCAGACGGCTTACGTCTATTTCAAGACTTTTGTAGCTTACTTTGTCCTTCCACTAAACATTATTTGATGGTCCTAATGTCTCCCGAAGTGTTCTTCATAGCATACGGTTCACATTTTCTTCGCTAACCATACTGAGCTTTAATATCTTCATATTGTCCTATTGTTTTACATCAATGAAAACACATTAATGACACTATGCCCAACATACTGAATCCAGCCAAAAATATATTGGGAGTCCTTCAACTCCCATACCCACTATAGTTAATGACACTCCTTCAACACCTTCAACCATAATGGTTGTAGTGTAGGAGGTTCCTATCATCACTCATGTCCATCCTATAGTGAATGCTCAACCTATAGCCACGAACCATTTTGGGTTCCTTTTTCACTTGTTGGGATACAATATTCAGTCCATCCCTACGACCTATAGCCATTTTTCCTATGGTATGTCAAATTTCACATCACAATTTTCATCCTCCATCCCAACATCTAATCCAAATACTAGTATTGGACTTGGGGGCATGGCCCCTTCACATAATCCATTTTCATTTGGTGGTGCTCATATCCCACAAAAAACTCCTACAGTTGGAGGCATTCCTCCTTTTTACCCTGGGTCTAATCTTGGTCTTAATGCTCCTGCCGATGGAGTGGTCAACCTGTCAGACAAGTTGTTACTTATGGTCTATCCTTTACACCTACCTCCTTTGTACCGATTTCAACCAAAACATTTGGCATGATGAATCCACCTTTATCCTCCGGATTCACACCTAGAAGTGGTCAGTTTCATACCTTGGGAAACCCCCAACCTAGAGCCACTCCGGTTGGGGGAAATTTTTGCAACCCTCATCACAATATTCCTACTAGAATGGTGCCCAACCAAACCTTCATGAATCGTTTCGGAGGAGGGTATTAAAATCCCAGACGGGGCCATGGTGCATACCATAACCCTGGATGGGATACGATTCTCCAACAACAATATTTCTCGGGAGCTTGGGCCACATGTCACAAACCCATCTCCCTTTTCTGGCCATGCTCAATCTACCAAACTTGTCTAGATTAATGAATGACCATGTGCATCATGATCCGACATGGCCCCCCTTCCCCACCAAGATTCCTTCAGATATTCCAAAATTCGAAGGAAAGACTGGTGAGGATCTTGGTGATCACGTCACTACTTTTCAACTTTGGTTCTCTTAGAACTCCCTTAACGATGATTCTATTCATTTAAGATTGTTTCAACGCACCCTCACAAGGGTCATCGTGAAATGGTATATAGAGCTACCAGGGGGGACATACAGAACTTTTAATTAGATCGTTTTAATCTTCCTCAACCACTTACAATTGTCGGTTTGTTATGATGTTAGAATAGAACTTATGTCGACCTTCCTTTAGGACAAAGCCACCCATATCTCGGATCAGATCCAAGAGTGGAATAGACGGAAGAGGTTGATTAAGCTTACATACCTCCAAAATTCCTACTAAAGTGGTTCCTTAAGTCTCTGTAGCCTTATATTTCGAAGGATGTTTCTACATCCAAGGTTACATCTGAGGAAGAAGAGATTTTTAAATCCCATCAGTTAGATCTTTTATATGATCAGTCTGAGATGTTATACAAGATTCTTCCAGATGCACCGAGGTCAAACTATGACCCTAGACAAAATCTCGGGCCTCATGTCGATGGCATCGTAGGCTCTGCCAATGTGAAATATGCAGACTTGGTGGCAAGCCAGTTGAAACGGTTGTCTCTAAATCAGTCTGTAGGAGGTCCAGCTTCATCTGTGTCCTCCACTCCCACTCAGTCGGCGGATGTACATTATTTGCAATCATCGACCAACCTGAATGGTAACCAACAACTAGGAGGGAATAAAAAGAAAGAACATGGTAACAATCGTAAGGGTGGGAATAATAATAATAAACCCAAGGACAATGATAATAATGAGAAGTCGAATAATGATGCTGGTGAGAGAAAGAAAAAGGTGGAAGGTGAAGTTTCCTTGCAAGCTTTGTACAAACAATCACCTTACCCACTTGTGCCCCAAACTTTCTGAAGTTGTGAGGATTTTATCTCTCCCACCCACTGTACTGACTAATCCTTTTCCACATAATCAACACATGGCCTCAAGCTCCTCAAATGTCAGAAATGCGACGAGTGGGAGTAAAAACCCACCGACATAAGACAGTGACCATCTATGCATCAATATGGTTAAGTCTAAGGTTAATGTAGCCACTCAGTCTCACGATTACAGTTTTTCACATACTGTACTTGATCTAGAGTCTCCCCCTCCTCCAGAGACGCCTTTACAGATCGAAAAACAAGAGCCCCTGCCTCGTATTCTGAAAGGAGTACTCAAGCACTCTACCCACAATCCTAATGTTGGAGCCGCCAAGAATTACTCTATTTTTGAGGATATGGGTCAAACCCCTTGTACGATGTCAACTCTGGAGGTACTCCACATGTGTCCTTCACAAAGGAATGCATTTTTATCTGCGTTAGGAGATCTAGATCCCAGTGGCTCTAAATTTATCAATTTTAACGTCACGAATGTGAAGCCTCACTTGCCTTACCATGTGGCATTCCAAATCCACGTGGGTTACTCAAAGTATACCATAAAATGTATTATTGTTGATGAAGGCGTTGCAACATGTGTCATGTCCTTGTTCTGTTGGAAAGCCCTCAGCTCTCTGATCCTTTCTCAATCTATGACCATGTTGACTGCTTTTGATGATCGTTCTTTCCGCCCTCACGGTATTCTTCCTGCCTTACCAGTCCAGTTAGGTGGGAAGATAGTGGAGATGGATGTCGAGGTGGTTGATGTGCCCCTCGACTATAAATTGTTACTAGGACACAATTGGACTTATTCTATGACTGCAATCATATCGTCTATCTTTTGTACTCTTTTCTTTCCTCGCGATGGGAAGATCGTGACAATCGACCAATTGTCCTTTACGTATGCTAGCCCCAATGCATCGGTTGGACCGTCGATCCTCGTGATTGACAATTCTTAGCCAGCAACTGAGAATATCGACATCATAATGCATTCATCCCTTATGGGCACCTTCGACTTCATGGCATCGATTCTTCATATTTACTCCATGTCCAGCAGGTCTGCTTCATTAATCCAGTTCGTTCCTTTCCGCACTTCGTATTTTAATGATCCTTGGACCCTAACTTCCTCGGCTGCATCTTGTGAAGGTCAGTTACATACTGGAATGGATTTGCCATTATCGACAGTAGAGATAGCATATCAGGTTGTTCTTGACTCTTTCATCGATCCTGATCATGTTACCTCGCAGATGGATGAGGATGATCTTGTTTTCGAGCCCGTGTGGGCTACATCATCGTCTTGTTCACGTGATTTCCTCGATGATACTTTACCCTCATATGAATAAATTGTAGATTCCATGAATGGTTTTGGTACAGACCATGGGATGATATGCATTATCGCTCTTATTTTCTCCCATAGCTTGCTAGAATCGAACAAGATGATTTTAGATCTACCTTGAGCGAGATAGTCGATCATGTCATAGTTCCACTTGATACACACGTAATTTATGCCGAAGAAAACATGGCGAGTATCTCTCCTACCGTCATGATTGATATCTCTCATATCCCTAGAAATATTGAAAATATATACATCGGTGCAGATTGTTCGCCGGAAGAAATTATGATCTACACCGATCTCTTCAAATAATTTCACGATGTATTCGCTTGGTCATATTAAAAGATGTCAGGAATCTACCCTCAAATTTTTGAACATGAGATTAACATCTATCGGGATGCTAAACCTATTCCGCAATGACTTAGAGCTATCAATCCTAGGAAGGCCCCTGTTATTAAGGCAGAGGTAGAAAAACTAGTTAACGTTGGCTTTATCTACCTAGTTCCCTTGAATGAATGGGTATCCAATCTCGTTCCTGTGAACAAAAAACAAGGAACCATCCGTGTATGCATGGATTTTCATGACTTGAATAAGGCCTGTCCCAAAGACAACTTCTCGACACCCTTCATTGATTAGATTCTCGATGAATGTGCAGGAAGAAGTTTTTTTTCCTTTATGGACGAATTTTCAAGGTATAACCAAATTCATATTAATCCTGAGGACCAACATAAGACTGAATTTATTTGTTCTTGCAGTACATTCACATACCAGAAGATACCTTTCATCCTTAATAATGTCGGAGCAACCTCCAAAGAGTTATGACCTTCGCATTTCACAATCTCAAACATATAGTCGAAGCCTATCTCGACAATCTTGTTGCTCACTCCTGTAAGAGAGTGGATCACCCTACACACCTTCAGCTAGTTTTTTAAAGATGTCACTGTTGGAAAATACTGAGAGGGGGGGGTGAATCAGTATTTTGAGCTATCAATCAATTTTTAACTTTTCTTTCACTGAAAAATCTTAGTCTACTTTATAGAGACTAGTTGTTGTATATTCTTATGAAAACAATGGTGCATCCAGAGATCTTATTATGGATTTCTTCATTCATCAGATGTCTTTTAAACAGTAATTCAACAAAATAAACTAACACAGATGAATAGCACACATGAACACTAGGATTTAAGGTGGAAACCCAAATC
>JASDQU010240561.1:0-11783 GCA_032191745.1 Picea mariana | reverse complement strand
CGGAGGTTTGGCCTATCCCTAAACCCCAAGAAATATTTGTTTGCTATGAAGGAGGGGAAGTTATTAGGCCATATAGTATCAACAGAGGGACCGAGAATTGATCCTAGCAGGGTATAGGCGATTCAAAATCTGTCACTTCCTAGATCCAAGAAGGAAGTTCAGGCATTTTTGGGAAAGATCAATTTCTTGAGGAGATTCGTCTCAAATTTTGCTGAGTTGGTGAAACATATCACAGCCATGCTTAGGAAAGGAAATGAAGTAAAATGGACTGTTGAACCCAGGGAATATTTTATCCAAATAAAAAGGGCATTGACTGAGGCACCTGTGCTGATCAGTCCTGACTATTCCAAAGAGTTCCTAATTTTCTCTTTTGCTTCTTTTGATACAATAGCGACGGTCTTGTTGCAGAAAAATAAGGAAGGGCGAGAGCAACCCATTGCCTTCTTCAGCAGAGCATTAAGAGATGTAGAGATCAGGTATGAAATCATGGAGAAATAGGCCTATGCCTTAGTGAAAGCTCTCAAAGATTTCAGAGTCTATGTCCTGCACTCAAGGGTAAGCACATACGTTCCTTCGACTTCTGTGAAGGACATCCTTATACAACCTGATATAGATCGGAGAAGAGGCAGATGGATTGCTAGAATCCTGGAATTTGACTTGGAGATAAAGCCCACCAAGTTGGTTAGGGGGCAAGGTTTAGCCAAGCTACTGGATGAATCCAATTACGAAGCCTTGGGCATTAGTTTCATCAATACCTGCTCACGAATTCAGCAAGTTGAGTTGCCCAGTCAACGCTCTCAGGAAGGCGTATTGCTGGCAGAGTGTGCCTGGTATTGTGACATTTTGTACTTTCTGCGGGAGTTGAAGCCCCCAGATGGAATGTGTAAAAGTAGGGCAAGAGATTTGAAGCTCAAGGCAGTCAGATATTGCCTCATTGGGCAAGTTTTATGTCTGAGAGACCCTCTAGGAGTGTTGCTGAGATGTCTGAACCCACCAGAAGCCCAGAAAGTTATGTTTGATTTCCACAGAGGCCTTTGTGGAGGGCATCATTTCTGGAAGACCATAGCTCACAAAATCCTCAGGGCTGGGTGTTACTGGCCCACTTTATTCGTTGATGTCAGCAGAGAAATTAGGGCCTGCATCAAATGCCAAAATTTCTCAGGGAAACAACAGCTTGGGCCACTACCACTGAAGCCTGTGATAGCTTCAACACCTTTTCAATAGTGGGGGCTAGACTTTATCGAGGAAAATTATCCTCCCTCAAGTGGCCAACACAGATGGATCCTGACTGCAACAGATTATTTCACCAAGTGGATAGAAGCTGTCCCTACCAGAAGTACATCCCACAAAGTAATTATTAGCTTCCTGGAGGATATCATAGCCAGATTTGGCTGTCCAAGCAGGATCGTAACTGATAATGCTGCTTCTTTCAAATATGAGCCTCTCATTAAGTTCTGTCCAAATCTCGCTAATTCACTCCACCCCCTACTATCCCCAGGGCAATGGTTTAGCAGAATCCTCCAACAAGGGCCTGATAAGGATCATCAAAAGACTATTGGAGGACAACAAAAGGGCCTGGGAGTCAAAGTTGAAATTTGCTTTATGGGCTGATCGAGTGACAACGAAGAAACCCCTGGGCACCTCGCCTTTTTAGTTGGTTTACGGAGCAGAGGCGATTTTTCCCACTTAGCTTGCCTTACCTGTGGCGAAGTTCTTTCAAGATTATGAAGGAGAGCCAGATCATATGATCAGAAGGATTCATCAGATAGTAGAAGTACAAAATATCAGGGAATGGGTGAGGGACATCGCTCATAGTCATCAGCAAAGGGTCAAACAGGATTTTGACAGGAAGGTCAGGAAGAAGGAATTCGAGATCGAGGATTTGGTACTTAAGTGGGATGCACCCAGACAGGATAAGGGCAAACATAGCAAGTTTGATGCCCTCTGGATCAGCCCCTTCAGAATCTCTGAGGTATTCTCAAACAACAAGTACCAGTTGCATGATCTGAAGGGCGAAGAGGTTTTCAACAGCCCAGTAAATGGGCATTTTCTAAAGAAATGTTTTGTTTGAGCCTTAGACAGCTCCTTTGTTTGTAAATATTATCCTTTAGTTCTTTATTCATTTTCTATTTGTATATTTTCGGCTTAGTAAAAGACTCCATAGCCCAATAGCAAGGCACTGAAACTGCAGAATGAGTTCTTAGAGCATCACAGGGACAACTCTATCCCCCATGGAGCCTAATGTTAGCGACATTATTTGTCTTGGGGCTCAAATACACCCAGGTCTACAGGTTACGCGGGAAGCGCCCCAGCGCAAAGCGGGAGAGTCTCTTTTTCGATCAAAAGTCAAGCGAGCGGGCGAAGTGTTGGTTGTCAGCCGCCTAGATTCGACTGCAAAGAAAATCGACGGTCATCGAGATTTTGGGGCTGCCGAGTTGTCTGGGATTTAGCACGAAGCGTAGTGCCAATAGTTCAAGGAAAATCTGGGTCGTCTGATCTAGTTGAGACAGGTGGCAGTCAGTCGAAATTTCGGGGATCGACGTTTCGGGAGACAAGGAGCCTCCCATTCTTTACAGCTGAAATTGCCGATCAGCGAAATGCCGAAAGCACCTTTGGAGCCAAGCCCACGGTCCTAGCACTAGGTCACATCAAGCGAGCCTGTGAATGGGAGTAGCCCCCTTTATGAGAACGAATGTTATCTGGGCCGTTCATCTGAAGGACACATGGTGCACATCCGTGTCACGTCGACATTCGGGAGTTCGAGGGGTAAGCTCTCCTCGTCATTTCACCTCTCAAAACCTCGAATCCCGAACTGCCGAAAGCGCCCAGAACTAGGTTCATGATTTTGGCGCCTGGTCACAAAGGAGTAAACCTAAAGGAGGGGCGCTAATGTTTATCATTCGATGAGACGGGCCCCAAAGCGCCAAGAGTGATCTCAGCCGTTCATCCTGGGTGAACATGTGGTGCGCAATTGGGTCCTCCCGGCCTTTCACTCATTGCGATTTCACAGTAGGAAGACTTGATCCTTCCTATCCACGAACCTCGAAGCGTCGAAAGCGCCCAAAGGTGGGCCCACCATATCTAGGAGCAGTCTCAGCCGTCCATCTAAAGGGGACATCTAGTGCGTGATTAGGCTCCCCGCCTTCTCGCCCATCACGATTTCAAAGCGCAAGAAGTAGCTCCCTCATATCCCTGATGCGCGAAGTGACGAGAGCATCCAGGACCTGGGGCCCGCAACAGCGTCGGGTGAATTTAGGACCGTCAGATTTGAAGGACGCGTGGCGACAGATTAAGTCATCTCGAAGTTTTGCTCATCATGATTTTAAGAAGCATGGATCAGCCCCTTCATATCTACGAACGCCGAAAACAACTTTGGGAGTAAGCATAGGGTCATAGCCCGTGGTCACTTGGGAGACAAAGAGAGCTGTGCAAGAGGGGCCAAAGGCACTGAGTTCAGTTACAGAGGATATCATCGCGACCTCTAGGCGCCATTGGATTCGATCTCAATCATGTGTCTTGCTTGGAGTAAATGAAGGCATGAACGGGTGGTTGAGACCTCCCTTCATTCATTAAGTGTGAGATATGGAGGGTCTGGCAAGCGGTCTGCTCGAAGGGGTCCTGTGTACCATTTTTTCCAAAGAAGCCATGCCAAAGTCTTTGAAGAGACAGAGAAGTCTGCACACGCTAGCTCGACACTTAATGGCTCAGCTACCCTCCTTACAGGAGCCATGCGTAGTTAAGGTGTCCCGTGAAGAAGGATTTCAATACGAATTTGACTGAAAAGACACCGAGCCCTGGGTGATTGGGCACACCTCTGTTAGGCGAATTTTCCTGAGTATATACGCTCAATTTTTGTATTTTGTAAGTATCGATGGTAGAGCGAAGCTCCCGATTGTAATGTTTTAATAGACGCTCTAGTTTTTTGGTTATTCATCTTTATGTAAGATTTCTTGTTTTATGAAAGACAGTTTCTCTGTTTCAGCTAGTTTTCATCTCATACTGAGGGAGTTCATGACTGACTGATTCACATGAATTATTGCAGTTGCATTATGATAAAGGTTTTATTGTGACACTATTGTATTCCCTGGTTTTAAATGCATTCTCCTACAGTCTGCTAGAAACTTGATGTTGACAACAAACCTTTGCATCTCTCTGATACAAGTCTTCTCCCTACTCACCCTTACTACAACTCACTATCTGGAGTATGTCCAAGACCTCACCTACCCATGCATGCCTGGCCTAGTTTCGAAGTCGAAACAATATCATCTGAGTTTACTTCCATTCGATCACCTCTTTCATACACAAACCGTAACATAAACTGATGGGCGTTGGGCTCTTCTCCTGCAAGCAATCCAGGAGTGACATCCGTCGCCAACACTTTCTTTATTATTATCTAGAAAAATGAAGGGATACAACCTACAACAAAACCCGCTGTAACTTCATCTTCTTTCTCTCACAGTCTCCTTTCTCAGAATACAATACTCGCCAACATACATAGCCGCAATACATTTCCCTCATAAAAGAGGGTTTCCTTCTAGGGAAAAAAACCCTAACATAATCTCTATCATTAGATCTGCGACCTTATAATGAATGGTCCAGATTTACAATGAAATTACAATATACTTTTACAAGGCAATTTTTTCTTTGGGGGCTTCGCCCCCGAACCCCCGCTGGGGGCCCGCTTGCCCCCAGACCCCCCAGTCGGGGGGATAGCCCCCCCAAACCCCACAAAGGGGGTACCCCCCCTCTGCACTCCCCTGCGTGGAAGAGTGTACATACTTCTGGGGTGTAAATACTTCATGGGGTATAAACACAGCTGAAAGTAAAAGACTTCTAAATTAGGAAGATAATCAGGTTCCACAACCAACACAAGGACACGTGGAGGCAGATCATTCAGTTCGATGATTTTCCTCTGGGAGATTTCCAAGAAAAACATTTGAAAATCCTGAAGCCTGAACTTCTGAAGTGACTCTGGACCATTCATCAGCAAGGACACGTGGAGACAGATCATTCACTTCAACAATTTTACTCTGGGATATTTCCAAGCACAACATTCAAAACTCCTGAAGCCTGAACTTCCGAAGTGAATATGGATCGTTCATCAACAAGGACACATGGAGGTAGATCATTCACTTCGATGATTTTCCTCTAGGATATTTCCAAGAACAACATTCGAAACTCCTGAAGCCCAAACTTTCGAAGTGAATCTGGACCATTCATTAGCAAGGACATGTGGAGGTAGATCATTCACTTCGACGATTTTCCTCCGGAAGAATTCCAAGAACAACATTCAAAACTCCCGAAGCCCGAACTTCCAAAGTGAATTTGGACCATACATCAACAAGGAAACGTGGAGGCATATCATTCACTTCGGCAATTTTCCTCTGGGATATTTCCAAGCATAACATTCGAAAACTCTCGAAGGCCAAACTCCCGAAGTGAATATGGACTGTTGATCTCAAATCAACAAGACCCGTTGATCCTTGCAACAGGTAAATATCACTCGAATCACAGATTGTAATCAGATCGATGACCACACTTCATTACGGGGACGTAAACTTCTTGAACGTTAATTTTCCAAAGCGGTCCCACAATTGGAACCATGGTATTTTTGGAACGGTACATGGCATATTGTGGGGCATTGAGGGGGCAGGAGTGGTGTGGACCCAAACCACCCTCAACAAACTTTCCCAATCACGTGCTTAAATGACATCAGGTCACCACATCACCTCCACTCAATCCATTCACTACTCTCGCTTTTCTCGCCACCCGACACTTGTCCTCCACTTAGCTCCATGCATCCTGTCTTCCTATTGGATGCCCACCTCCATGTCTTTTTGTTCAAAACTAGTTCATCACAGTGAAAGTGAGGAGAAGGGTCAGTTACAGTCAAGATGAAGTGCGCTTAGCTTTCGAAATATCAGACACATACAGAGAGTTAAGTCTCTGTCACATGTCGATGCAGATTGGTTCCATAACACTTCAATAGACTCTGCTCATGCATCCAATTGTCTCTAGTGGCCTCCAACAACTCGCAGACATGCCATTATTCAACATAAAGATTTGTTCTATCACTCCGAGGCCTATTTTCTGCCAATTCAGTTCCTCCAGTGCACACATCAGTTCTGTCTCAGAGACTGTAGTAGTTTTTAATTCATTAATTCCAACATTTTCTTAAATTAGATACAAGAGTGGTATTTTGTGTGTGATAAGAACCATTCTTGTTTATTAAGTCCAGTTTTACAGTCAAGTTAATAATTTATTTTACGAATAGTTACCTAAAATTAGGTCTTAGTCCCCTAAGGATGAGAACCTCTGCAACTATGTTAAATAGGGGGTCTTCGAATGTTTTGAGGGTCAATTTTTTTGGGAAAGGATAACACTACATCAGACTGGTTGGCCCCATTCTATGCATGGATTAAAGCTCTCTACTTGGTGAACATACTCTTGATGACAATGTTTCATTCAAATCTTCATGTGTTTTTATTCTTATCTTGAATACAGTTTTTTATTTGTGCAAAGTACATTTCATTTCCTTTCAGCTATTGTATAACTTATTTTTACTAATATGCAACCTACCAAACAATTAATTCTTTGGTGAAGATTTGTTTTTATTGCAACCTGTGGGAGTAATTGTGTTTTTGGTACATGTTTAGTGTCTTGAAATGATATTTTAAGTATTGAACTTCTTGCAACATATTATTCATCGAATAGTCTGTTGTTTCCCTTTGTTTTCTATTATTTCACTAGTCTGTTATTAGTGTGCCACTAGCCAAGGAGGACCCTCATCCATATAATTTTTCCAACCCAACCTTGATTTTATCTTGGTATAACAACCCTCTGACCAACCAATAAAAATTAAAAGAAACAACCATTCTAAACTGATAGGTGGCCTAGCTTTTCCCTTTAACAGTCAGGTGTAGACTTTAGGACCAACATCTTTTGGCACCGTTGCTGAGGAACAGAGTGACAAAATATATTTCCTTGGGAGAACGAAAACGATCAGATCTAATCTTTGATGGTGAACAAAGACCATACACATTCAGACTGCATATCATTCATCTGTTGACTCGACGGTTAAAGAATCTAGTGGCGACTCCATAGTTTTAAGAAGTCATATTTTCAAATGGAAGCCATCTTGGCTCAGAGGTTTGCTCCATTAATTTCTCAATTGTTCTTGGTTTCCCATATTTTGTTCCTACTATAGATGAGTGGGGTGATTTTTTGCCTAGATTTAGAGAACATAGAGACGACAACCCTGCCGAGCATTTGCTTGAGTTTCATGAACTCATGCATCAGTGGGGAATACATCATGAGGATGTATTAATGAAGATGTTCATGTACTCATTAGAGGGAGATGATCGTGAATGGTATCGATCCTTGCCCCCTGCTAGAATCTCCTCCCTGGAATAGTTCCATGTTGCATTCAATAAGCATTGTAAAAGATTTTTTCAAGCTGATTTACTTTTTGAGAACTGCTGTGAAGAATTTGAATCTCATATTCGACAGTCACTTATTAGTTCTTCTAGTAGTGAAAATAAAGGGGACTCTTCCGTTGAGGAAGTGGAGGAAGATTCAGTTACATATGAGTCCTTTTCTGATCCTTTTATTCAAAAAGATGATGTTGGGAATTACATTAATGATGAAATTGATGATAACGAGGCTTTGGATACATCTTGCATTATTATAGGTGACCTAGTTAGTCATTGTTATGATTCATCTATTGTTCTATGTTCTCATAAAGAATTGATTAACTATGAGGAAAGTGATGTTGAAGGCCACGAGTAAATTTTTCCCCTTCCTTTTGAAATTGTTGAGAAACAAGAAATCTATAAGTCTGAAGATGACACTCTAGAGCTAGAATGAGGAAAAACCAACAATGCTGAAGACATACCCATTCATTTCAAACAACAAGATGAGTAGTATAAGGAGTATCTTGCTTCCCTTTATGGTTGTGAATCACATGAATTTCATGAGCCGTTTCAACGAGGACATGAGCAACTCAGTCTTGTTTATAATGCATATCTTACACAACGAAAACTTTGTCCTCTCAACTAGTTGGGGGCTTGTCATGAGTTTCAAGATCCAATAGCGAGATGGATGGATTCTTATTTTTCCAAAATCCCACAGGTTGGAAGTGTTACCATAATCATCATTTGCAACTGTAAGCACCAAATGCCTCCCAAATTTTTGTCGCATTTGATATATCCTCTTTGGATTATTCTAAACAGTGACATGCACAAAGTTACGATTCTCAATCAAATGTTTTCTTAGTTTCATTGGAAGTGGAATTACACATGACTGAGTTGGTTTTCAGCTGAATATAGTAGGTAGTAGGAGAATAAGCTCATAATTCCAGCATTTAATTTTTAGCTCGCAGATTATTTTTCAGTGTGTTGGTTTTCAGTAGCTTGTTTGAATAAGAGACTCCATAGCCCAACAAGGCACTGGGGTTTAGCTGCAGTTTCAAGTTTCAGTAAAGACTCCATGGCCCAACAAGGAACTGGGGTGTTGTCTCAATTTTTAATTCAATAAAATGCATGGGACAGTAACAGATACATAGGGCTGGAAGACAGAAACATAGGTAAGAAATGGAAGGTAAGAGTAGTTATATAATATAAAGGCATCGATCTACAATTCTTATCACCTCACAGGGACGCACTATCCCCAGTTGGAGCCAATGTTGTGACCTAGGTCTGCAACCCTGCCTCTCCTCTCTCCTTTCCCTATGCCTTCGTCAAATTTGTCCTCTTCAAGTTGATTAAGTCAGTTTCCCATTACTGAGTGACATGGTTCTTATCCGTTTCTTTCTTGATTGAGTCTTTGCACATTTTTGTTGCTATTTTTTCTTGAAGGAAAAGTACATGTCATATTGTTGGACACACCTACCACACTTAGAGGGGGGGTGAATGAGTGTGGGGCTCTTTTTCCCAAAACTTCCCTCTTGCACAAAAACTCATCAATTAGCATTCAACATTTATTCATTACCCATTGCTGTCATTTATAACCAGTTAGATGTAGGCACATATCAACAACATATATCATCAACAAGACATCATCTCAATGGACACAAAGAACACAAGATGTATGTACAATTTTCTTTTTATTACAGACTACAATCCTTGGGTTTATCAGCAGCAACTGAATAGAGTAAAACTCTATAAGAGCACCACCTCTATATGCAAGACTCAACTTACATTCTCAGCACCAACTGAGATGAGGAAAAAATCCTCAACATATATCAATCTGTCAATAGGTACGCAACTTGTTAGTAGTGCAGCCCACGTGTGCACATGCTCTGGCTCACTAAAGCCCGCGTGTGAACGCGGCCAATGTATAATGTAACAAGCGTATGCTTCTGAGCAACTAGGGTTTTTCTTTTCTTCACATGCTCAGATCCTCTGCAACCTGCAATCACTTTCTCTTCTGTCTTCCAGTGTCCAAACTGACCCACAACCAGTCACAACACATCCAAGCTCTCCAATAGCTTGCTCATGCTCCACAACAAATCAACATGAATGCTATCTCAATCATGTATAAACAACTAGTGTACCATAGCAATCATGTCACTACTGAATCACAAGAGTGTTGCTCACTCCATCCATCAAATCAACCAAATTGACCCACATCATAGTAGCCATACCAAGAATGCCCTAAGCATTCACAACATATCAAACAATAACATCTATCAAGACAATAATGTTACCATACCAGTGTCTTAGTGATAGAACTGAGGCCATAGAATGCAGATCTTAAACCTACCTCATCATCCAAGAGCTTGGCACCAACTCAAACATAAATCTCCATGAGGTTATTCAGTCCACACTCCATGTACACAACCAACCCACATGTACACGGACCCTATACACAGACAGCCCGCGTGGGCATCATAAAATAGGGTTTTCTATGAATCCAAAACTTTTGCCGTCAAGATCTCCGACATTGCCGAAACTTGGATGCATCCATGAGATCATCCTCTCACTCTCTTCCTCAAAATATATCTTCAATCATGCTCAAGAGATCCACACCAATAGGGTGCTCTCACAAGAAGCTCTCCATCAATACTCCACAAGATATTCACAAGAAGCTCTCCATTGATCCACAAAGGATTCTCATCAAATGTCATCTTACAAGAGATCCTAGCTTCTTATTTATACTTTCATCTTTTAGGTCGCTTAACCCAATTTTAGGTTACTTAACCCATTTCTAGGTCACTTAACCTATTTTTCTTATTTTAGGGTTAACCACTTTCCATGAATAGAAATTTCTNTAAGGCCATAACTCTCAAACTGTGAGGAGTTATGTGACATTCCACATACCATCGGAAATGGAATGACAAGCACTATCCATCTAGGATAGTTTCACCAACAACTTCATTGATCTTCATCTCATTATTCCACATACAAGCATCGATCCTCCATCTCAATGATCCATCTTTATGAATTGGTTTCCACTTGGACATATATCATTCTCATCAAGGGCATCATATCAATCAATTACTTGACATCAATCAATGACATCAATCAAACCAAACCATTTACATCAATGACATATGATCCAACATTCTCCAAAATAATCAAACCATTGGCATCAATGATGACATGATCCAACAATATCCCCCTTTGGCATTGATAGCAATACCAATATTGATGTCAACTCCAATTACCAATTATTGATGTCAACATGTAGACAATACATGCTTCTTCATCAATAGTCAATGTGACTATCAATCTCTCCCATCAATAGACATCAATCACATCAATGTGATTATCTGTCCCCCTTTGACATCAATGGCAAAGGGCCATTCTCCTCTTGGGGCTGCTCCCCCTGTCTTGTTGTCACTGTATAATCTCTCCCCTTTTGAACAAGGGATATCAATCTGATGTAATGCTAAAAATACATTGAACATACTCCCCCCGTGACCATCGCTCCCCCTGGAATTATGCTTCTGTGCTCTTTCTTCCAATATAGGTCTCTTTTCTAGGTATGTGTTTGATAAATATCTCCTCCTAGAATCATGGGAAGAAGAATGACTCCCCCTAAGGGTATGTATCCCCCTATCTTCTCTGCAAGATGAACAATATGCTACCATATGACGATCCTTGGACCTGTTCATGCATCAAACTTGTGCCATACCTTACATCATGAAACAAAATATATGTCAACAATGAAATAGAGAATCATGAACAATATATCCACCAAGTTCATCATGTACCAAAATGTGCCCACCATGAGCAACACCCATGTACATCAACAATGTGCCAAAATATATCATCTATGAAATGTATCCACCATATGCCAACATGTGCATCTACCAATTATGCCAACCATGTGCATCTACCAATATGCCAAACAATGTATCATATCACCGAAACATAAAAAATTACCAGCCATGTACTCCAATAGATCATCATCAAACCATACTCATGGGTTAGTGCCATGCACCCAAGATTTATTTTTATTATACCATTGTGTGATCTCACCATGAAAACCTGCAGGAAACAATGTCAGAACCTGCAATAAACAATGTCAGACCCTGGAATACAGAGTTATACCATCACATCAAACTCCAAGCCATGTGCATTACCTTTTTCCCAAGGCTTTACAACAGAGACACGACCTGCTGCACAACTGAGCACGTATGTACGCGACCTATTCAAGGTTAGAACGCGTGGACACGCGACTGTCACCACTTTTACCTGCACGTGCCTTAGTAAATGACACATTTGAACTTCCCTTCAATCTTTCATTCTGATCCGGCTACTCTGTCTTCTTCACCCACT